>MQUG01003606.1:0-21756 GCA_007213375.1 Steinernema feltiae | reverse complement strand
AAATTCCAATATTGATGTTCATTTTTGCGATAGTTATTTGAATATGCACTGCGCCCAACATCATGAGCCCGTTTTATGGGTTCTGAATTCCATAAAGCGCCCTTATGTGACATACAAAGCAGCAAATAGGAAGCAAGACAATACGAAATGTCCTTGAAATGCACTAAAAAGATGGTATGAAAATACTAATGAGATTCACAAAGGTCATGAAGCAAAGTAAAGACGACAGACTTTTTATTTTATGAGCTATTTATACGAACAGTCAATAAACGAAGTGATAAGAACCGGCAAATAGTACTAACTACGCTGCCATAAATTTTGCTATCTTATCGCGTGTTTCAGCAATCGTTTACAAAACATCCTAATATACTGAACGAAAAATTAAGAAAAAGAGCTCAATCAGAGAATGAAATGCCGAGTTTGGCACTGAACGCAATCTTCTGCAGACTATTCCTTGCATAATTAATTTTGCGGATGCATACCAAATGAGTCTAAGCAGAAATAGAACTAAACTCTCGCATCGATCGCAAAAACTATTTGGAATGACAGAAGCATTGCTATGTAACAGTGCACGCGTGATTAAATCAAAAAATAAAAGCACGTACCTGGTCGCCTCGTGCGTGGCTATCCGATAGCTCGGCTCCGGAGGCATGAAGGCAAGTTTGGAGACGATGGACGACGGAAATGGAGGACAGCATAGAAGCGCGCAGATGTCGCGAAACGAGACTCGACCTCCGCTGCCGCTGTTGTCATTTGCTGTTGCTGCAACTGTTGTTGCTGTCGCGTCGCCATCGGAGCGTCTGAAACCACGCGAGAGATGATATAAAAGAATCAGCGAAACGCACGAAGCGGCGCAGAAGCTCGCGAAGACGATGACGTCTTGGGTCGGACAGCAGCAGCACGGCGGCTGTTCTCCGAGGAGCTGCGGTGCGCCAAACAACAACACCGTCGTCGGCGAGCGCGTTACAGGGCGCGCGTGCTGAGATGTGCTTTGGTCGTGGATTTTTGTGGAGCCTAATCGGGATTAATTACAGCGTGGGGTCAAGAAAAGAGCGAAGAGAAGAGAAGGCGGCTGAGTCAAGGACGAGCGAAAGGCGCGGAAAACTACGGCACGACTTGTCGCCCACGTGGATCCTGGCGACAATGGTTTCTTAGCAACTCGGTGAGCCATAATTAGAGTTTAAAGATGCTCGCGGGACACTGACAGCGATAGCCAATGGAGGTATCCATCAAAAATGGTTAGACTGCGCGCAGACGAAGTCATGAGCTGATGATAAGCGACGAGCGCGTAACAGAGTTTTGGTCACGTGCTTTTTAAAAACACCCGCAACTATCGGGGAAGTGCAACAATTCACGTATTTTGCCACGTATAACGGCAAAATTTTGCAGGAATGTCTGCAAAGTTGCTGCAACACCGCTGAGACAGGGCCGACAGGTAGAAGTGTTCTGCAAAGACTCGTGTGACGCGGGTCTCCACGACCGACTGATTTCACATCAGTGAGAGCATTTCTTAGATGCACTTTTGGGGACACAGCAAGCGGTTTGTGACTCGCCCGTTATTCAATGAGGAACGGGAAAATGGGACATTGAAATTGTTTTGATTGGTGCTGCTTGTGTGTGTCTCAGCTTGCAGCTTTGACAACAATGCATTTGAGACATTTTCTGTCCTCATTGAATAACGGGCGAGTCACAAACCGCTGCTGTGTCCCAAAGTGCATCTAAGAAATGCTCTCACTGATGTGAAATCAGTCGTCGTGAGACCCGCGTCACACGAGTCTTTGCAGAACACTTCTACCTGTCGGCCTGTCTCAGCGGTGTTGCAGCAAACTTTGCAGACATTCCTGCCAAAATTTTGCCGTTATACGTGCAAAATACGTGAATTGTTGCACTTCCCGATAGTTGCGGGTGTTTTTAAAAGCACGTGACCAAAACTCTGTTTACGCGCTCGTCGCTTATCATCAGCTCATGACTTCGTCTGCGCGCAGTCTAACCATTTTGATGGATACCTCCATTGGCTATCGCTGTCAGTGTCCGCGAGCATCTTTAAACTCTAATTATGGCTCACCGAGTTGCTAAGAAACCATTGTCGCCAGGATCCACGTGGGGCGACAAGTCGTGCCGTAGTTTCCGCGCCTTTCGCTCGTCCTTGAACTCAGCCGCCTTCTCTTCTCTTCGCTCTTTTCTTGACCCCACGCTGTAATTAATCCGATTAGGCTCCACAAAATCCCACGACCAAAAGCACATCTCAGCACGCGCGCCCTGTAACGCGCTCGCCGACGACGGTGTTGTTGTTTGGCGCACCGCAGCTCCTCGGAGAACAGCCGCCGTGCTGCTGCTGTCCGACCCAAGACGTCATCGTCTTCGCGAGGCTTCTGCGCCGCTTCCGTGCGTTTCGCTGATTCTTTTATATCATCTCTCGCGTGGTTTCAGACGCTCCGATGGCGACGCGACAGCAACAACAGTTGCAGCAACAGCAAATGAACAACAGCGGCAGCGGAGGTCGAGTCTCGTTTCGCGACATCTGCGCGCTTCTATGCTGTCCTCCATTTCCGTCGTCCATCGTCTCCAAACTTGCCTTCATGCCTCCGGAGCCGAGCTATCGGATAGCCACGCACGAGGCGACCAGGTACGTGCTTTTATTTTTGATTTAATCACGCGTGCACTGTTACATAGCAATGCTTCTGTCATTCCAAATAGTTTTTGCGATCGATGCGAGAGTTTAGTTCTATTTCTGCTTAGACTCATTTGGTATGCATCCGCAAAATTAATTATGCAAGGAATAGTCTGCAGAAGATTGCGTTCAGTGCCAAACTCGGCATTTCATTCTCTGATTGAGCTCTTTTTCTTAATTTTCGTTCAGTATATTAGGATGTTTTGTAAACGATTGCTGAAACACGCGATAAGATAGCAAAATTTATGGCAGCGTAGTTAGTACTATTTGCCGGTTCTTATCACTTCGTTTATTGACTGTTCGTATAAATAGCTCATAAAATAAAAAGTCTGTCGTCTTTACTTTGCTTCATGACCTTTGTGAATCTCATTAGTATTTTCATACCATCTTTTTAGTGCATTTCAAGGACATTTCGTATTGTCTTGCTTCCTATTTGCTGCTTTGTATGTCACATAAGGGCGCTTTATGGAATTCAGAACCCATAAAACGGGCTCATGATGTTGGGCGGCAGTGCATATTCAAATAACTATCGCAAAAATGAACATCAATATTGGAATTTATTGTGCCCTGTTTTGTTTGCTCAACAATTTTGAAAATCCAATTTAGTCGCTGGGACGCTGTTTAAGTACATTTTTCCATCGCATCGATTTGTTATGCAACTCAAATTGAGGTTTTAATTTCTAGCACTTCTCTCGAACTCATCGAAGGTCGCGCTGACTGGCCTCATGATCCTCAAGAGCTGCGGAATGTGGACGTGTTCTTCACGAGAACTCGCCGTAACAACCGGATAGCGTGCATGTACGTGAAACCGGCAGGAGATGCTAACTTTACGTTGCTCTTCTCCCACGGAAACGCAGTGGATCTTGGACAGATGTGCAGCTTCTACTATGGTCTTGGCTATCGCTTAGGATGCAACGTATTTAGCTACGACTATTCTGGTATGACCATTTTTAATCGTCTTATGAGTAATAAATGAATTTAAGGATATGGTTGCTCATCAGGAAAGCCTTCGGAAAGAATTTATACGCTGATATAGCCGCCGCGATGTCGGCTTTAAAGTCTCGTTATCAAATTCCACCAGAGCGGGTGATTCTCTATGGCCAGTCCATAGGAACAGTACCGAGCGTTGATCTAGCTAGTAGTGAACCTACTCTTGCTGCTTTAATTTTGCATTCACCGTTGATGTCAGGTAGTTTTTGAGCTCTATTGGTTACTTGTAAACTCCCTTTTGTTAGGTATGCGTGGTTGCCTTCCCTGGAACAACCAGAACGTGGTGTTGTGATGCTTTCCCATCAATCGAAAAGATTAACCGGGTACGATGTCCTACTTTGGTCATTCACGGAACAGATGATGAGGTGGGTAAAACTAAACTTTCCCAGCTAGCGAATTCATTTAGGTTATTGATTTCTCACATGGCTTGACTATACATGAACGCTGCCCAACATCTGTTACTCCTTTGTGGGTACCGGGTGCCGGCCACAACGACGTGGAACTTCACTCCGCATATCTCGAGCGTCTTCGTGAGTTCATTGAGAACGAGGCGCGCAAAGAAGCACCACAAATCGCAGCAGCGCCCAGTGATGAAACTACGTGACACAGAAGTCATTTAACTACATTGTAATGGTTTTGTCCTTTTGTTGCAATTACAAACTAAGGTGTCTATATGATGATTGTTTGATTGATTGATATTGATAAGTTGATAATGTAAGATGTTGTAAATAAAGATTCCACGCCACGTTCTAGTGCTTCTCATGAATCTCGGTTGATTTCTTGTTATATTTGTCGTTTCTTTAGGTTACCATATAAAATGAGTCTATACATACGTACTGTAGGAATGGCTGCTGCCGTGAAGAATAAAAAGAAGGAGAACAAGCTGTTTGCGCAGTGCTCTACGTGCTCCAAATATACGACAACTCGCGACCAGGAGAAGCACGTGGCGGAATGCGACACCCAGGAATCGCCTAAAGTACCGTATCTCCTTGCAGAGAAGAATTTCGTCGCCCTGACGGCTCCATTTGACTCAAACGATCGCGAAGATCTGCTCGGGAACATTTTCTTTGGTTGGAACAAGCAGATCATTGCGTTGGTGCATCCAGAGCTTCTTGCTCTTCTAAAAGTGAGCTCGAGGACGCCTTGCTTCCTGCGATCGGTTCCTGATCGGAAAATCATCGGCATCGTCACTTTATGGCCAACAAATGAGGTAATAATGCGCGAGATTTGACCGTTAACCTTCCTTACAAGCAATTATAGATTAGCCCACTTCGCGTCAACATCCGTGGGCAACCCAACGAGAAATTAGTGGAATTGGAGCTCATTCCTCGCGATGTTCTCAAGTCTGTCGATTCGTTGACCCTGGAAGCGACTTCGGAAAACGTTCCGAATTTCTTTGGAGACAAGCATTTCTCTGATTTCCTCCGTGTTCTATTCAGCAGCACTTACTTCATTCCTGAAAAACCTTTTAGCTCCACGTATCTCGGACAACCATTCACTCTAAGAATTCAGTACACCAAAGGTACGCTCTTCTACAGTCCGAAAATATAAAGTTGCGGTTTAGATGCAAACAATGGCTCGCCAGTGGTGCTTCGGACCAATCCAAGAACAAGGATTTTCCTTGATTCCAGCATATCTGATGTTTGCGATCAGATGACGAAACTATCCTTAAATATCAACGACATTGGAGGCTGCGAAGAAGCAAAGGAAAAAATTCAGCGTTTGCTGATTGCTCCGCTGAACCAGAAATGCTCTCCGTGCTCCGTAATGCTGTGGGGAATCACAGGAACTGGGAAGACGCTCTTCCTCAATATTATCAAGCGATTGATACCATCGGCATCGATTCTTTCCTTGACGGATCGCGATTTCCAAGAGCACCTGACTCTTCTAGGATCTTCAAAATCGGTCGTTCTCATCGACGACTACGATTCTGAGGCCGCGGCGAGCTATGTTGAGGCGCTCTGTCGATTCCTGGACAACGGAAATACCCTCGTGCTTGCTGTGAGAGAAGTTGAGGCTGTTGCTATTCGCCTGAGGCGTCGAATTCCCGTGGAGGTGGAGATGCGGGTGCCGTCACAAGCGGAACGCATCGAAATCATGAAACTGCTCTTGGCGCAAGTGAACATGCAGAAGGAGCTCAATGACGAGCAGTTGAGAGATGTTGCGATGTAAGTGAAACCTTTCAGATTTTGCAATCAGAAGTTCTTCGGTTGGAGATAAAATTCTTTTTCCAGGCAAACCCATGGTTTCACTGGAGCTGACCTCAAATCTGCTATAAAGATTGCAAATCTCGAGAAACATGAAACCTTCACCGATCGCCTCCTTCGCTCAACTCGACAAGTTCGACCAACCGGACTCCGCCAATTCATCTTGGAGGTTCCGAATGTCCGATGGGAAGACATAGGCGGTTACGAAGAGTTGAAGAAGGAGATTCAACAAGTCGTCGTGTGGCCACAGCAGTATCCCGAAGTCTTTGCCAGATTCGGAATTCAGCCTCCGACGGGAATTTTACTTTACGGACCTCCTGGCTGCAGTAAGACTCTCGTCGCTCGTGCTTTGGCTTCGCAGTCGAAGTTGAACTTTTTGGCTGTGAAGGGACCCGAGTTGTTTAGCAAATGGGTCGGCGAATCGGAAAAGGCCATTCGAGATATGTTTCATAGGGCTCGGCAGGTATTTTATCGTTTTATTTTGTAGTTCTTTAGAAAGTGTGTTTAGGTAGCACCGGCAATTCTGTTTTTCGATGAAATCGATGCTGTTGCCGTCGCTCGAGGCTCTGATCAAGGCGGCAACCGCGTTGGTGACCGAGTTCTCACTCAACTTTTGACCGAACTCGACGGTCTGGAAAAGAAGTGCGGCGTCATTGTTTTAGCAGCCACTAATCGCCCCGATACAATTGATGGCGCTCTACTTCGCCCGGGAAGATTGGATAGAGCTATCTATGTGACTCTGCCAGATGTCGAATCAAGGTACAAAGCCGTTCTAATCAATAAGCAAAAGTGCTTTAGGAAGTCGATTATCAACATTCACTTTGAGCGCATGCAGATTCACCCAGACGTGAATGTCGTCGAACTGGCGACGAGAACAGAAGGCTATTCCGGAGCCGAAGTGGTCGCGATGTGCCGCAATGCGGCGTTGATCGCAATGCGTGAAAATTTGCACGCGGAGCACGTGACGCGCGCTCATTTCGAAGAGTCGATTCGATCGGTTGTACCGAGAACCGATAAGAAAACCTTGGAGGGATACGAAAGGTTCAAGCGAGGTGAACTGGCGGATGATGACGAGGAGGAATAACTGTTGTCGTGTATTTTGTTGAATTTGTTGTTTATTCTGTTATAGCATTCGTCGTTATTTCCTTTGATGATTTTAGAAGGTGGCAATCCTTCAATGTGATATCTTTTGTTTTGTTGTTCGACTGTAATATTGTTCTTGTTTGCGCGCGGAGATTCTTTATAGATCTGATTGCCTTCGCGATGATCCCGTAGATTCGCCGTCTTATGGGAAATCTATTAAATGTGCGATTTGCACGCTTCGCATATGCATCATAAAGTAAAACGTAGTTTCGTATGGGATCAAAGTGCAAAATACGCGCGTCGTAGCCGAGTCGCGGTGACGGCGGCGTGTCATTCGCTATTTGTGATTGACCACTGGGATGGCTGGCTGATCGCTGTGTCTGCGTCCTGTTTTCCGCTCCTCTTTCAATGCGTCTCCGTTGATTGTGTGCTCATCGTTTTCCATCTTAGATCCATCCCTGATGGAACTTTCCAATCGCGTCGAATTTTTTAATGTCGCAATACTTAAGCTTTTGCGTTCGTTTCAGCGAACTCTTCCTACAGCATGTCGAACACTGACTTTTTCAAGAACTTCGTTGCCGGTGGAGTTGGTGGCGTGTGCACCGTTGCTACTGGCCATCCGTTCGACACGGTCAAGGTGCGTCTGCAAACGATGCCTAAGCCGATTGCTGGAGAGAAGGCGGCTTTCACTGGAGCGTTCGACTGTCTTAAGCAGACTGTCACGAAGGAAGGATTCTTTGTAAGTAGAGTTATAAATCTTATTGTTCGCTGAGATCTTGAAAAACAAGGAAGCAGCAACAACTGTTTGTCTGGAGAGCACTTATAGTTTGTAGCTGATGCATGTGCAACGTTCGTTTGATCACAGATTACTTGGAAATGCATATTTTAGGCTCTCTATAAGGGTATGGCAGCTCCCATTGTCGGTGTTACTCCCTTGTTCGCTGTCTTCTTTGGAGGATGTGCCGTCGGTCGTTGGCTTCAGCAATCCCACCCTGGGCAGGAGCTCACCAACATTCAAAACTTCAACGCCGGTGCTCTCGCTGGAGTTTCCACCGCCGCTGTCATGGTCCCTGGCGAGCGCATCAAATGTCTCCTGCAAGTCCAGTCCATGGGCAACACCGGAGTGAAGTACGATGGCCCAATGGACGTCGTGCGCAAGCTGTGGAAGGAAGGCGGAATCCGCAGTATTTACCGTGGAACGGGTGCGACTCTTCTCAGAGGTCAGTTTTTTAGATGAAGCAAACATTGGATTGTGATCCTTTGATTTTCAGATATCCCTGCTAGTGGTGCTTATCTGATGACGTACGAGTATTTGAAGAAGAAGTTTGCTGGAGAGAACACGGAACAGAAACTGTCGCCTGTCGCCACACTCATGGCCGGAGGTCTCGCTGGTATCGCCAACTGGTCCGTGTGCATTCCGGCCGATGTGCTCAAGTCCCGGCTGCAGACCGCTCCCGAAGGAAAGTATCCCGATGGAATTCGTGGAGTTCTTCGCGAGGTCCTCCGCGAGGAGGGTCCTCGTGCGCTGTTTAAGGGCTTTACTCCAGTCATGCTTCGTGCTTTCCCCGCCAATGCTGCTTGCTTCTTTGGTTTCGAGCTCACTCTCAATTTGTTCCGCAAGTTCTCTTAAGAACCAACCACATGTTACGTGGTAATCTGCATCAGATGAGATCCACTAATTTAATGTAAGCAGATAAAAGATTCTCTCGGGAAACCACAGTAGTGTTGCTGCAAAAACAAACAGTTTGCTCGTTGTAGTTCTTGGTGACCTTTGTGTTTTACTGATATGAGAGCGAGCGCAATGCACTTTGCGAAGTGCAAAGAGCGGTTTATCGCTACAACACTTCTCTGCTGTGATTTCTCTCCGAAATCGACGATTCCCTCACGCGACACTGCCAATTCGAGATCAATCTGCTCCTGTTGCTTCTGTTAAAACTATTTTGGGAATGTCTTTTATTGGAGAAATAACGACAAAACATTAATGAGAAGGAAGACGACGATTTAATGACAATAAGGAATGCAATAATCACGGCAGAAAACAGAAAATGTTCGCGCTTGACTCACACCAGCGAGGCGCTCGGAGAAACAGCTTGGCGGGACACGAAGCAGATCTGCGGAGCGATGGTTTCTCGACCCAGTTGTTTACTTCTCCATCGCAGGCGGAAGCTCTGAAACTGGTGACGTGGGAGCAGCCTGCCTCGGACGAGTCGTCGTAGCTCGCGTATGTGTAGTAGTAGTCGCAGTCTCCACTGGAGCGGCTGGAGTAGGCGATCGACGAATATTCGATCACCGAGTCAACGGAGTTGACGGTTTCCGCAGAGTAGCATCCTGGCAACGAAATGGTAAGTTGGGAGAGATTCAACTCGGGTGGGTCGATGCTGGCGTCCGTGTCTTCGAGGGGGTCTCCAGCGAGGGAAGGCGGCGGCGTGCTGGTGGCGATGAATCCCCACGTCCAGTCCGCATAGGACGATTCCAGTGCATCAGCTTTGCAGTTCGAAACGCAAACGCGGTGAAGCCGAGCGAGGACGGTTGCCGCGGTTGCCTCTCGCTCGTCTCTCGCTCGCTCTCGATTTTCGAAAATTCGAATTCATTCTTCGCGTTTCTGCTTCGTTTGTTCTACGATGCTTCGAATGGCGTTTCAACGCTTTCATTGATTTTTAATTCTTTTTCAACGAGGGCAGCGTCCGCGTAGCAGTCGCGCACTGGCGCGAGGGCAATTTTTGTCCTAAAGTTTAGGACTGTCACGCGTACCAATGATTTAATTGTGAATTTGTGCTTGTCACGTGATGTCGTTCCATTTGTTTATCGTTCTTCCACCTTCTATTCAGCTCGCGATACCCGAAAATGGTGCTGGCATTCATCATGGGAGGCATCATCTTCTGTGTCATGGTTTTCTGCATCTGCCGGTTCTTCATCCTACTCTACAAAGGACACATTCTGTCCGCGATGCTGCAGTTGATCTTCACGTTGCCCTTCGGTCCCGCGATCTTCTGTAAGTCTCCGTCCGCCTTCTGTGCACTCAAATCTCATTTTAGTTCCGGAAGACGCAGATGCTAACTTAATCGCAGTGGCGGGCTTCGGGTTCAACATCTTGTTTGTCTGGTGGGAGCTGATTGGGAGCGTAAGTGCTGCTCATCTCCTCCCTGTTGACCTCTTTGCTCATGTTTAGGAATGCCCGAAGAGAAGAACGATCGAGTGAATCAGCGACGAGAGCATCTCTATCACCAGTAGCGAGTCTCCCCGTCATCCACAGTCCAAACGGGTTCCTGTGCATCTCTCTACTGATTTTCGTTAATTTGTATTCTGTAAGTAAAGTAATTGAGCGTTCCAGTTCTGATGATGTTGTGAGTGCTTTGTCTCTTCTTCTTGAAGAACTTCTTTGTGCCACGTATCTGCATTTGTTGTCTGGGCGGTGCTTGAACAAAGCCCCGTCACCCAGTTGTCTTGATTTGAATTCTGCATGCCACGTAACATGATGGTCGCGCAGCATGAGAAGTCTCGTCTGATGGTGATTTGGCAACCGAGACTTCCAGGGGTCTCGGGTGCGGTCTGCTGACCGCTCTTCTGCTCTCGCCGCTCTGCTTCCGCATGTGACGTGAAAGCGAGTTTGCGTTGCCGAAATAATTTCATTCTCTAGCCTCGTTCAACCCAAAAACATCACGTTTTCAACGCAAGACGCGTTTTATTTTTTTAAAAGAAGAAACAAAAGGCGCTATCCTAGAATGGGCGTCTCCGCTACTATAGGCGTCTGACACAATAGGCGTCTTTCACAATAGGCGTCTCTCCGAACTTTGGGCGTCTCTCACTGCACAATAGGCGTCTCTTACTACAATAGCCGTCTCTTACTAATTACTGATTTTTGGCTGACTTTTTACTTAATGGCTTCGTACTAAGAGCAGGCTTAGGCCTAGGAGCTGCCGCAGGGTTTGTCTGGTGATTTTTGCGCGAGCGCAGCGAGCGCAATCACAAGGCTTCGTAGAATTCACTAAGATCCAAAATTGCGCTCGCTGCGCTCGCGCAAAATTCACCAGATAAACCCTGCGGCAGCTCCTAGGCCTAAGCCTGCTCTTAGTACGAAGCCATTACCAAAAATCTGGGCGAGCGCAATTTTGGATCTTAGTGAATTCTACGAAGCCTTGTGATTGCGCTCGCTGCGCTCGCGCAAAAATCACCAGACAAACCCTGCGGCAGCTCCTAGGCCTAAGCCTTCTCTTAGTACGAAGCCATTAAGTAAAAAGTCAGCCAAAAATCAGTAATTAGTAAGAGACGGCTATTGTAGTAAGAGACGCCTATTGTGCAGTGAGAGACGCCTATTGTGATTTGGAGACGCCCATTGTGATAGAGACGCCTATTGTGATTCAAAATATAGAAAATAAAACAAAGGGTCTAGAGAGATCTCAGACGGTCGGCATCGCAGGGCGCGGCTTCTTTTCTTTTGGAGGAGGAGCCTCGAGTCCAACGTACGGCTCCGGGTAAATCTGGTTGGGGTCGCGCTTCGATGGATGGATGGGCGGGTTGACGTGGAACAGCTTCGGGTCGAAGCTGCCTTCGATCGCCTCAATGTCACGGACGTATCCCGGGTAGCGGCGGCGCAGATGGAACGGGTACTGAAACATTCCGATGTCAGAGTGCAAATTCAGAGTTGACTTACCACCCAAGTGACGTTGTCGGGCGCGGCGATGTAAGTCACGCGGTACATGCGCAGGATCGTCGGCTTCGGGATCTTCCGCAGACCGATCTTCTCTTCGAAGAGACGGCGGCAGTTGGCACCCAAAACCTGGAATGAGAGGGTAGTTGGGGAAAAGAGAGGCTTGATTCGTACCTGCAGCACTTCTTGGTACTGCATGCGCAGCTGCTGCTTCTCCTCCGCAGTGATCTTGGGTTGCGCGGACGGGTCGGCAGCTTTCCACTGCTTCTGCTCCACGAACACTCGAATACGAGCGATGCGGTCGGCGCGGGACTCGGTCAGAGCGACATCGCGCATCTGCACGGCCAAGTTGTCCAGTTCGGCGTGAACTTCGTTGGCGGCTGAAGAGAGCATTTGAGAACGAACGCTGATGAATCACATACCGGACTGCTGAGGCTGGTGAGGGACGAGGTAGGCGTAGCCCAGCTCGTCGTAGTGCACGTCATAACCCTCCGGGGCGATGAGGTGACCTTCCGCATCGTAGTAGCATTGAATCTGACTGGCGTCTTCAACAGGCTGCTGTTCAGCTTCAGGTGCAGCTTGTTGCGGTTCTTGTCCTTCCGTGCACAGGGGCTGAGCGGGATGCTCGTGCTCGACGTCTTGCGGCTGCTGCGTACTGGTGGGGACGATGAAAGCGTTGCCGGCTTCATCATACTGCAGTTCGTAGCCTGGAGGAGCAATGAACGTTCCGTCCTCGTCGTAGTAGCACTGCGAGCGAAGGAGGTCTTCAGGAGAGAGCTCTTCAGGAGCAGCTTGTTGCTCAGCTTCGGCGACGGCGTCCTGCTGTGGCTCGGCGATAGGGGTCATGAACATGCGGCCCTGCTCGTCGTAGGAGAACTCGTGACCGGGGCGCGGGTACATGTTTCCACTGGTGTCGATGTAGGCGCCAAGTTCATCGTAGTAGCCACCGTGATCATCGTACAGCGGGACGAGGTTCCCTTCGGCATCGAGATGACCGGCGGGATAGTCTGCGTTGTGGTCCATAGTTGGAGACTGAAGAAAGAATGACTTTAAGAGGGGAAGAACACAAGAAAACACGACCGCGAGCATTGAAAACGCGTAACAACAACTGAAAGTGAACGAGCATCAACATTGCGGCAGAGGCGAACAGTCATCAACTAGGATAACTGGCATCGAAGCATCAGAAAACAACGCCCAAGGAAACAACGAATCAACATGACGGTGAGCAGCCGACTGAAACTGAAGGTTATCCACGGCCCAACTTCATTCGCTGGATGACGTTCAACAAGCAGCCAAACCTGCGGGCTAAACACTATCGCTACGGGACCCAGTTGTTCAAATCCAAACATCAGGCAATGTTGATGATCATAGTCCGATTTGTGTGCGTTTGCGGTCGCTGAAAGCGCCAATCGTCGCACTTTCTAGTAAATTCACTTGTGTTCAGATCATCAGCGATCAGCCTCGGACATGCTCGGACGTTCCTAGATCCACCGCGCTCTTCTCTCAGAGAACATCGAGGCGCGGTCGACCTCGCCGGTTTGAAGCGCAAGGCAGACGCCAATGCGACAACCAACAACCGACTTGTTTTTGCGACTGAGCGACGTTTGTCCCGAAGGAAGTCTTCCTTCACATCTCTCCCTCTGCTTCGAGGAAACTCCCCTCCGCGGGATCGTTGACAATCACCGCGATCAATTCGTCCATCATGTGATACTTGCAGAGAGCCCTGGAACGACATTTGAACACGTTGTTCTAGGAGGAAGATGACAAACATAAACATAACAAAGAAAGCAACAATGAAACAATTAATCAGAAACACAGAATTCAGCAGCTGACCACGTGGAAAGTGCGGCAAATTCCCTACCGGCGGCGATTGTTCGATTGCTTCTTCACGTTGATGGAAGCAAGCCGTAGTCGACACCGTTCTTCAACCAATCCTTCAGCTCCCTACCACACATAACCTAACCACGGTGTGCATCGGTAGTGGTCGGCGAGGAACAGCTTGTGCTCCATCAGGTCATTATCAGAATAAAATCACAGATTTCTCTCTTCTCGATGATCTCCCCACATTGAAGGTCGTCCGCGAGTTATTCGACGGAATTGGCTGAAAAACAACGCTTTAATTTGAGAAAAAGCAGAAGGAGCTCACCGTTGATGCGACTGGCGACTTCCTTAACCGGAGAGACGAGGTGAATAAACTCGATCAGCTTGATTTCTTTCCGCACGAACTGCCCGGCGCGTTTCTCCACAAATTCACTGTTGCGGAAGGCATTGGAGCAGGAAATTTCTGAATTAAAGAGGCAATACGACACACCTGCTAGTCGTGCTTACCGCTTTCGAGAGCCAGAGCGTCTCTCCATCGACGTGACCTGTCGCGGCGTCGTCTTTCGATTTAATCGTACCGTTGAACGAATCGGAAAGGTCGATCAGGCGGGCCTAAAACAACAAATAAGCACTTGATATCTTGCAAACAGCGGATCAACTCACCTGGAATACGACGTTCAAGGCGCATCACTTCACTCCTCGATGCTCGACCTCTCCAGATGCGACTTCAATTTAAACGCGACTGTCGGATATCGGAAGTTGCAACCGAATTACCGTCTGCAGGGCCATCTGTGACCTGAAAACGAACGATTTAGAAGCGCAGTCAACGTGTCACGCAGGGAATGCAACGACAACTCACAACAAGCGCGACGCGGCTTGGCACAAGCATAACAATCACCAATAAACAGCTAGAGCAGTTGAACAACGAAGTTGCCGACAAATATATCGGGAAAGCGACTCGTCGAAGAGAGCAGAGCTGTGAACAAGGAAGTGAAAACAGTTGCGAACACAAATTTTATTTTAGAAAATTGAAAGAACAAACGAAGAACTGCGATTCACTGGCATTCTGGTAAGCAGCGGAAGAGTCTTTGACTAGTTGCGGTGGAGATGCTGAGAAGACTGACAGGTCACGAAGCCAATGACAGGAACGACGGGAAGCGATTCTCCATCCAGCCGCTTTCTTCCCCGTTGCGGGATAACGACACGAGAATGCGCGATGACCAGAGAGCATAGGACGATCCAATTTCGTCAGCGTCATCGGTGTAACCGGGCTGTTTCGTCACGTATCCAAAGTTGCTCAGAGGCTCACGGGCGGGAGGCTCCTTCGAAGTCGGCCTTTCAGCGGATTCTTCCGACGGAGAGATGTAGAAGCGCACTCGTCGCGACGCCTGAAATTTCATCAAACTTGCCGTTGTTGGATCCTCGTCTTCCGAATCGCTGTCAGGCAGTTCGCCTTCTTCCAAGGACTTTGTTGGCTTGTCGGAGGTTCTGGCGCTCGGCGATGACATCAGCGAAGTCTTCGCGGCGCCGTGAACTGGATGACGAGAATCGGAGTCGCTTGTGATGTTGGATGATCCGGGAAAGTCACCGGAATCAAAGTCTTCAGCGAGTTTCATCGCGTCGGCGATCGACTTGTGGGCGAGGAAATCGTCCCAATTCTCAAGTGAGGCGAGATGGAACGAGACTCGTTCAGCTTGGTTTCCTGTTGTTCTTTCCATCAGTTCTGTTGGTGAATAGTCCTAGAAGAGACGATGCACTAGAGTGTCAACAATAATCAAGACAAACCACTCGACTCCTCGAGGCTCGATCTCGTCGAATAAGAATTCAATCCAAACGCGAATGTCGGATATCGAAAGTTGCAACCGAATCGCCGTCTGCTGCGCCATTTGTGACCTGAAAACGAGCGATTTAGCAAAGCGTCACGCAAAGCAAACAAGAGGAGAAACACGAACAATTCACAACAAGCGCGACATGGACGCCTCAAAGGCTTGACGTGAGCTAAAACAATTATCCACCGATGCCGCAGAGACGGAATTGCTGATCTCAAATAGAATTGTTGGAAACAACGTTAGCTGACCAGCAGCAAAAATGGTCGGCGCGTGAAGATTCGTGACAGTTCAGCAGAAATTCAGGGGACGAGATAACTTCAATGGGAACGAAACGGATCGAATTTTCAGAAACACGAGGCGAGAAACAAGACTTTACTAAAAATATAAACCAAATAACAAAATAAGAGATAAAGATAAAAAAAAATAAGAAGAATAGAAAAATAAAGAACGAGATCGGTTCAACAACGAAGCGATCCACGTGGACCAGTCCACTTCTGGCCGTCAGATGAACCTTTGCGGCCCCCTCCATGCGTTTCGGTTCCGCAGTTCCGCCTCTGCGCATTCGACCGTCGAATTCGACAAATCGTTTTGGATCCGATTGGTCACGAAATCCGCAATCTGGTGGTCGGTCATGTCCCGAAGCACAAGCGAGACCAAATTGGTCAATCGGTAGCGGTCGGCAAGCAGCAGCATCCGCTCCAGAGGGGCCTCGCTTGTGTAGATGAGGAATTTCTCGCACAAGTCGATGACTTCGTCGCACAGGAAGTAATCGGCCAACTTCAGGAGATAATCGATCGATCCTTCTGAACAGAAACACATAGAAAAGTCATCCAGAAGGAACTTGCCGTCAATGGCATCTTCGATCTCGTAGATCAGCGAGATGCAATGGAGGAGCTCGTTCAGATTCACTTCCCTCAGAACGAACTTCCCGGTGCTTTTCTCCAGGAAATCGCGGTTGAAGAGAACATCGAAGAATGGCGACTTGGCGCTGAGGAGCTGAAAACGACCATAAAATCAAATATTCAACCGTGCTCGCATACCGCTTTCGAGAGCCAGAGCTTCTCTCCTTGGACGTCGACTGGAGCTGCGTCTTCCGCGGACTGGATCATTCTGTTCCAAGGAACGGAGAGATCGATCATCCGGTGGCTAAAAACAGAAATAGACCCGAGCGCAAGGCGAATCAACTCACTCGGCGCGCTGCACAGTGACTGCGACTTCGAAGCGTTGGTTGCTCATCGCCGGGAACGCCAACGGAGCTCCGTTGCAGATCGCTCGATCGAAGACGAACTGCTTCGGCTTGCCGCGCGTGGAGTTGTTGCGGAACAACTGCGACCACTGAAAGAGGGAAATGCAGATGAGCAGCAGCGTGGACACTTACGGAATCGTCGCTTTCGGTCGTGGTCGTCAAGCGACAGCCAGCAATGCGTGTCGCGACTTCTCCAGAGGCGTAGCAGCTCCAAATGGAGGTCGTGTTGTTGCCGACGGGAGTACAGTCGACCGCGGCGATGAGCTGGAATCGAGCGAGGGAGTCAAAGTACTGGCCATTGACGGACCTAGAGCACAAGATGATTGGGATCACTACGTCCGCAACTTACCATTGGAATCCCTGGTGGACGAGCTGCCGTGGAGTGAAATGCATCCAGCGCTGGGTGCCAAAGTACGGCAGCTCCAGGTGGATCGTTGCGTGTGCAGGCATTTGGGATCTGAAACCAAACGGCGTCACAGCACGCGAAGAATGAAGTTGGCACGCGTGGCACGGAGAAACGATTACGCGCTCACAGTCAGCTGCGCGCGCATCGCTGACAACGAGAATGCACAGATACGAAGCGCAAATGTCGAATGAATGAGTTCTCACACAGAGCACGCGCCTGCAAACCCCAAATCGATCCTTACCAGAAGGAAGGAAGGAGCATTACCTTTGGAAATCGAAGAAAATCAGGAATATGAAGAATGTTGCAATCAACTCGTGTGATTTCTGCGCTCAACTCGCGTCCGTTCGCCACTGTAGCATAATCGCAGGCTAAGCTCCTTGTTCAGCAGGCGGCCTTGAAATTGCCTGAAGGCAATTCAAATTACGCGCGGCGAGAGCCCAAAAATGCGCGTCTGAGGCGATTCGAGATCGTGGCTTGTAGTATCGAGCATCTTCTCAGCATTGCGTGCGGATCGACGACTGAAGAGGCTGTTTAAGGAGCTCTTGGCCGGCACATCCACGAGAAGCAGGACAACCGCGTGATGCGTGCAAGGAATGAAGACCGCACTCTCGTTCGAATCTGCGAATTCAACGCTTCAACGAAGCTTCAACGCGGTGTTCGTTTCGTGCAACCAACTCAACCGATGACGCCGTAGATCACTCGTTCTACTCTTGCATCCTTAAGCGACAAACGTGTGCTGCCGACGAGGCTCTCGGGGCAGCAAATCGGTGCGTGTTTGTCTTCTTCACAGAGTCGTTGTCTCTCATCGCCGTTCGATGGCCAACGTTCGGTCGCTGAAGGCGCTAAACGTCGCGATTTCTAGTAAATGAAGTTGTTTTCAGTTCACCAGCGATGCACTCGGACAGGGACGTTCCGAACATTCCGCTCCTTCAACGACCAAGAGATAGCTGCGTTTCCGAGCCTCGCAGACGACTTCAGCGCCGAAGAGGAGCTCCGCGAACGCCAGGTGGCGACTCGTTTCATCCGAAAACTCGCCGAATCGCTCGACAAAGCGGAGAAGGCCGATCCCGAGATGTTTGTTTCTCATAATCGCCCGCCATCAACGTCGTTTTTCAGTTCTGAATCCGCCATCTGCACCGCTGCGGTGATGCTCCACCGATTCTTTACCGCGCATTCGTTCGCCGACTTCGATGGGAAGGCGAGTTGATCTCTTCGCTCACGAGGAATCGAATCATCGAGTTTCAGGACATTGCGACCGTTTGTTTGTTCGTTGCGTGCAAAGTCGGGGATCGCAAGCGTTCAATGAAGATCTTCGCGGTGCACTGGTGGAGGATGAAGGTCGTCACAACTGGGGAGGACCGAGAGTTGTTCGAGGAGGTAGGACCAGAGCGTTTCCTTCACTGATGCATTCGAGTGTTTAGATCTTGGACAACGCCGCGAAGTTTCTGCTCGCGTTGGAGCAACTCTATTTCTTCACGATCGGTTCGTTCAGTCAGCTCGCGTTGTAACGCCTTTTGGTTTTCTAGGGCCGTATCGTGTTCAACTCCCTCACGTCGTAATCAATTCCATGAGGGAAGGCGGCCACATTGGCGAGGAAACGATGCAACGCGCTCTGCTCCACGCTTCCGATGCGTAGGAACGAATTTGCGCTTTCTGTTCTACAAATCTCGTTTAGGCTTCTGCTGACTGTTCTGCCTCTCAAGTACCATTTCCGCAAGATCGCCGGCGTTTGTCTTCAACTCGCATGCACGGAAACCGCAGTGGAATTTGACTTTTCGCGGTTGTCGATGAATATATCGGGACAGCGGCTCGCACGACTGGTCGAAGAGTTCAGAGCAGCTCTCGCAAAGTGCCACGTGGACGACAAAGCTGCCGAAGAAGAACGCAGAGCGGAAATTCACAGTTCCGCTTCTTAGGTGCATCGATTGGTTGGTAAACATTAAGAATTTATTGCTCAAAGCAGATCAGCCGAAGCCGAGCGGCGTTGTCGCCTCTCGCTCGCCTCTCGATTTTCGAAAATTCGAATTCATTCTTCGCGTTTCTGCTTCGTTTGTTCTACGATGCTTCGAGGGGCGTTTCAACGCTTTCATTGTTTTTTAAATTCTTTTTCAACCAGGGCAGCAGTCGCTACGGGGCGCGAGGGCGCGAGTACAATTTCCAGAGTTTAGGAATGCACCAGATCTTTATTAAAACACACGGCGCCAATCTACGTCTTGTTTAGGACTGTCAGCGCGTTTCAAATGATTTAATCGTGAATTTGTGATTGTCGTTCCATTTGTTTATCCGTTCTTCCACCTTCTGTTCAGCTCGCGATTCCCGAAAATGGCGCTGGCATTCAACATGGAAGGCTTCATGTTCGGTGTCATGGTTTACTGCATCGTCTGCTTCTTCAAGCAACTCTCCAAAGGATACGTTCTGTCCGCGATGCTGCATCTCATCTTCGCTTTGCCTCTCGGTGCCGCGATCTTCTGTAAGTCTCCGTCCGCCTTTTGTCTCATTTTCATTTTCATTTTTAGTTCCCAAAAACGCAGCCGCTGAAAAAGTCGCAATGGTGTGCATCGTGGTCAACTTCTCGTATATCGTGTGGGAGTCTGTGAGGCGTAAGTTCTGCTCATCTCCTCCCAATTGACTTCTCCGCTCATGTTTAGGAATGCCCGAAGGAAAGAACGACCGATTGAATCAACGGAACGAGCATCCCCATCACCAGTAGCGAGTCTCCCCGTCATCCACAGTCCAAACGGGTTCATGTGCATCTCTCTAATGATTTTTAATTTGTATTCTGTAAGTAAAGTAATTGAGCGTTCCAGTTCTGATGATGTTGTGAGCGCTTTGTCTCTTCTCCTTGAAGAACTTCTTTGTGCCACGTAGCATTTGTTGTCTGGGCGGTGCTTGAACAAAGCCCCGTCACCCAGTTGTCTTGATTTGAATTATGCATGCCACGTAACATGATGGTCGCGCAGCATGAGAAGTCTCGTCTGATGGTGATTTGGCAACCGAGACTTCCGAGACTTCCGAGACCGAACTGGGTTTGCGTTGAAATCAATTCATTCTCTAGCCTCGTTCAACCCAAAAACATCACGTTTTCAACGCAAGACGCGTTTTATTTTTTAAAAATAACAAACAAAATATAGAAAATAAAACAAAGGATCTAGTGAGATCTCAGACGGTCGGCATCGCAGGGCGCGGCTTCTTTTCTTTTGGAGGAGGAGCCTCGAGTCCAACGTACGGCTCCGGGTAAATCTGGTTGGGGTCGCGCTTCGATGGATGGATGGGCGGGTTGACGTGGAACAGCTTCGGGTCGAAGCTGCCTTCGATCGCCTCAATGTCACGGACGTATCCCGGGTAGCGGCGGCGCAGATGGAACGGGTACTGAAACATTCCGATGTCAGAGTGCAAATTCAGAGTTGACTTACCACCCAAGTGACGTTGTCGGGCGCGGCGATGTAAGTCACGCGGTACATGCGCAGGATCGTCGGCTTCGGGATCTTCCGCAGACCGATCTTCTCTTCGAAGAGACGGCGGCAGTTGGCACCCAAAACCTGGAATGAGAGGGTAGTTGGGGAAAAGAGAGGCTTGATTCGTACCTGCAGCACTTCTTGGTACTGCATGCGCAGCTGCTGCTTCTCCTCCGCAGTGATCTTGGGTTGCGCGGACGGGTCGTCAGCTTTCCACTGCTTCTGCTCCACGAACGCTCGAATACGAGCGATGCGGTCGGCGCGGGACTCGGTCAGAGCGACATCGCGCATCTGCACGACCAAGTTGTCCAGTTCGGCGTGAACTTCGTTGGCGGCTGAAGAGAGCATTTGAGAACGAACGCTGATGAATCACATACCGGACTGCTGAGGCTGGTGAGGGACGAGGTAGGCGTAGCCCAGCTCGTCGTAGTGCACGTGATAACCCTCCGGGGCGATGAGGTGACCTTCCGCATCGTAGTAGCACTGAATCTGACTGGCGTCTTCAACAGGCTGCTGTTCAGCTTCAGGTGCAGCTTGTTTCGGTTCTTGTCCTTCCGTGCACAGCGGCTGAGCGGGATGCTCGTGCTCGACGTCTTGCGGCTGCTGCGTACTGGTGGGGACGATGAAAGCGTTGCCGGCTTCATCATACTGCAGTTCGTAGCCTGGAGGAGCAATGAACGTTCCGTCCTCGTCGTAGTAGCACTGCGAGCGAAGGAGGTCTTCAGGAGAGAGCTCTTCAGAAGCAGCTTGTTGCTCAGCTTCGGCGACGGCGTCCTGCTGTGGCTCGGCGATAGTGGACATGAACATGCGGCCCTGCTCGTCGTAGGAGAACTCGTGACCGGGGCGCGGGTAGATGTTTCCACTGGTGTCGATGTAGGCGCCAGCTTCATCGTAGTAGCCACCATCCTCATCGTACAGCGGGACGAGGTTCCCTTCGGCATCGAGATGACCGGCGGAAAGTCTGCGTTGTGGGCCATAGTTGAAGACTGAAGAAAGAGTGACTTTAAGAGGGGAAGAACACAAGAAAACACGACCGCGAGCATTGAAAACGCGTAACAACAACTGAAAGTGAACGAGCATCAACATTGCGGCAGAGGCGAACAGTCATCAACTAGGATAACTGGCATCGAAGCATCAGAAAACAACGCCCAAGGAAACAACGAATCAACATGACGGTGAGCAGCCGACTGAAACTGAAGGTTATCCGCGGCCAACTTCATTCGCTGGATTGACGTTCAACAAGCAGCCAAACCTGCGGGCTAAACACTATCGCTACGGGACCCAGCTGTTCAAATCCAAACATCAGGCAACGTTGATGAATACAATGTTAGGTCTTTCTCAGCCGAGTCGCCGGCGGCAAATGTCGCAATTTGCACTAGAATATTTTCCTGTTTATCCTG
>MQUG01003604.1:0-16897 GCA_007213375.1 Steinernema feltiae | reverse complement strand
ACATTCTACTGTTAAAAACTGAAAACAATTTATTAATTATTAAAAAAAAAAATTATTAAATTTAAAGTTACACATTTTTACATTTGAAACTTTTTATAAATAAAGTAATTAAGTAATAAAGTAAGTGTTAAACAAAAAAACTATCACGTTTTCTGTTTCTGTTAGGAAGTCGTTCGGTCAAAAAGGTAAAAAGGTGAAATCCTTTGACGATCTCCGACGTCGTAAATTTTCGTAAATAAATAGTTGCAAAAATGTTTCAGAGCGCAGCAAGTTGTGTGGATCAATAACAAATACCTAAATCTCTTCGCAAACGGAAGCAGAAAATTGTTTAGTTGGATTTTAATAAAGTTAAAAAAAATGGAATTTTAATAAAGTTAAAAAATAAAGTTGGAATTTCTTTCGAATGGAAAAATAAAAAATCTCAAGAGATATCAAGAAGTCTCTTTTACAAGAGTGTAAACAAGGTGACTGAAAGCTCCCGAGCAGAATAAATTTAAATTCATTTGTTTTTAAGATTTGTTTTGTTTTTTTTTAAGATTTAAGATAGATTTGTTTTTAAGATTTGTCGGAGAGACGGAAACTAGTATGAAAGACTCAAGCACAGCTAAAGTCCTAAACCAATGGGTACAGATTACTTGCTCCAACGTCCAACGCCGTCGATAGTCAAATTTTCAGAGCACAACAGTTTCACACTAACTTCTGATAATCATAATCGGATTTATTCTTGAAAATCAGAAAGTGTCTCAGAGGGATACAAAAATTTAACCGTTTGTTGGTTTTGATAACGGCGGTAACCTCACTATAAATCAAAAATTGATGCTCATAGCGTGAAAATCCAGAGCATACAGAAACAAAATTACCATCATCGCAAATATTGTCTGTATGCTGGTTGGTCACACGCACGCCTCTCCTGCAAAAATAACTTTAACGTAGTAATTGAACTGTCCTGTCATTGTAATTTGAAAGTCCAAACGTGTAATCAAGCAATTGGCATTGTTATGTTGCTCAAAATTAGTGAGTCATGTTGTTGTGTCGCAAGATGAATCCAAAAAATGAATTTAATTGTAACTCAATTCTCAGGTTTTACACGGGGCCTCATAATGAAGAATCAATTAGCCTTTTTGATTAAAATGTTGCTGAGATTATGAATCTGATTAGCAGAGCAGCATAATCAACAAAGAGAATCATTTACCAGAGAGCTATATATTGCTATCTGAAGTTTTGATGAACGGCTCGTGTAAACCTGAGAATTGAGTTACAATTAAATTCATTTTTTGGATTCATCTTGCGACACAACAACATGGACTCACTAATTTTGAGCAACATAACAATGCCAATTGCTTGATTACACGTTTGGACTTTCAAATTACAATGACAGGACAGTTCAATTACTACGTTAAAGTTATTTTTGCAGGAGAGGCGTGCGTGTGACCAACCAGCATACAGACAATATTTGCGATGATGGTAATTTGTTTCTGTATGCTCTGGATTTTCACGCTATGAGCATCAATTTTTGATTTATAGTGAGGTTACCGCCGTTATCAAAACCAACAAACGGTTAAATTTTTGTATCCCTCTGAGACACTTTCTGATTTTCAAGAATAAATCCGATTATGATTATCAGAAGTTAGTGTGAAACTGTTGTGCTCTGAAAATTTGACTATCGACGGCGTTGGACGTTGGAGCAAGTAATCTGTACCCATTGGTTTAGGACTTTAGCTGTGCTTGAGTCTTTCATACTAGTTTCCGTCTCTCCGACAAATCTTAAAAACAAATCTATCTTAAATCTTAAAAAAAACAAAACAAATCTTAAAAAACAAATGAATTTAAATTTATTCTGCTCGGGAGCTTTCAGTCACCTTGTTTACACTCTTGTAAAAGAGACTTCTTGATATCTCTTTGAGATTTTTTTATTTTTTTCCATTCGAAAGAAAATTCCAACTTTATTTTTTTTAACTTTATTAAAATTCCATTTTTTTTAACTTTATTAAAATTCCAACTAAACAATTTTTCTGCTTCCGTTTGCGAAGAGATTTAGGTATTTGTTATTGATCCACACAACTTGCTGCGCTCTGAAACATTTTTGCAACTATTTATTTACGAAAATTTACGACGTCGGAGATCGTCAAAGGATTTTCACCTTTTTACCTTTTTTGACCGAACGACTTCCCTCAACAGAAACAGAAAACGTGATAGTTTTTTTTTGTTTAACACTTACTTTATTACTTAATTACTTTATTTTATAAAAAAGTTTCAAATGTAAAAATGTGTAACTTTAAAATTTTAATAATTTTTTATTTTTTTTAAATAATTTAATAAAATTTGTTTTCAGTTTTTTAACAGTAGAATGTTTTTTTCAGTAGAATGATACGAATATAGATATAAGATTTCAGGAATTTTCAGAACTCATTTTTAAGAACATTGATCATTTTAACCATTGATATTATTGTCGACATCAAACTGAACTGTACTTTGTAAAGTTCGCACCGCCGGCCGAAAGTTCGGTCAGCGCCGGGCGTTTTCAACGTGAATTGCCACCTCGGGGCTTGCGTTCGGCCCGCAAATCTTTCATGATGATCTATATTGAAAACCGAGCGCACAGTGACCTTCGTAATGCTTGAATGCATGTCTGTGTGCAATTTGGAGCTGATTGGCGATATGCAACTTGACTTCTATAGAATTTGAATGAATTCTGCTTGCGTTTTGCTGTTTTTCAGCTGTTTCTTCGTTAATCTGGTGCTGTTTCTTGTTTCCCAGGCCTTCTAGCACTATCGAAAGCAGATCCCATTCGAAAATCCATTCAGATGGACTTATTAGTCACTTCGACGGTCGGTCAGTCCTCTCTTCAGTCTAATAGGTCATCAAGAACCATCTCCATCTGAATGTCCATCTGAATGGATTTTCGAATGCAACTATTTATTTACGAAAATTTACGACGTCGGAGATCGTCAAAGGATTTTCTGTTTTACTTTTCAGATCTTTTTTGGAGGTGAGTGTAATATCCTTACGTTTTCGTGGCCTTTTTTGACCGAACGACTTCCCTCAACAGAAACAGAAAACGTGTTAGTTTTTTTTTGTTTAACACTTACTTTATTACTTAATTACTTTATTTTATAAAAAAAGTTTCAAATGTAAAAATGTGTAACTTTAAAATTTTAATAATTTTTTATTTTTTTAAAATAATTTAATAAAATTTGTTTTCAGTTTTTTAACAGTAGAATGTTTTTCAGTAGAATGTAGGAATATAGTTATAAGATTTCAAGAATTTTCAGAACTCATTTTTAAGAACATTGATCATTTTAACCATTGACATTAATAGATTTCAATCAATTTGAATTTTTGGTAACCGGTAGTACTGCAATTGGTAAATTATCAAATGTTTTTTGTTGCTCCACCGCTCCCACCCGCTAAACGTAAATTGCCACACAGGATGCGCTGTTTAACACAAAACGTAGGCGCACGATTTATCTTTTTTTCAATCCCGATTTTCAATTCTAAGATTTCCAATCCCAATTTTACAATACAATCCAATTCAAAGATTCGGACTTCCAGTTCCAGTAGCTTGGCTTTCAAATCAAATCAAACATTAAGCGTCAAACTGAACTATTATTTTTTCAAGTAACTTGTTGCGGTGCACGTACATTTTTTTCTAAACTTTTGTCGCATGTGTTTGAAATTTTCAATTTTATTTTTCATTGAATTTCTAAGAGATTTTTTTAGTTTATTTTTGCAGTCTTACACATGTGTTCAATTTTCAAAATCTGGTAACAAAAAAGTCAATACTAATTATTTTTGTTACGGCTTTAATTTTTTTGTACTTTTCAGTCACCTCATTTAAAGTTTTTGCGGCTTAACGTTGGCTGTACTGATAAACCGATGTTGAACGCACATTTAGCCGCGGAGCTATGCTGCATTAAAATTCTATTGAAAAACCTCATTTTTGCGTCTTTTTGCGGAGAGCTCTAGGTGTTTGTTATCGATTATCGATCTCTGGCACTTTTTCGGCTCTAAAATATTTTTGTTTATTCAAAACGCACTACATCGGAGATCGTTAAAGGATTTTCTGTTTTTTCTTTTCAGATCTTCTTTGGAGGTGATCGTAATGCTCTTATACACTCTTATGCCCTTTGTATACACCCTTTTGAGACAGTTAGACATAACTGTTCTAAATCTGTAACTAGCAAACGTAAGATTCTATTTTTTTTTTCTCGATAACGACTAATTAGTTAGCAAATCAAGCATCCGGCCTGATTGGAGAAACAAACTATCCTTGAGATGTCAGTTTGATGATTTGTATTCCGTCTGAGACACCTTCTGATTTGCAAGATTAGATCCGTCACATTGTATTTTTGTCCTCTCGATTGGTTACTATGATTAGTTGACAGATTAAGCATCAGGCCTATGTCGAGAAACAAATTATCATTGCAATGTTTGAGAATCTAAAGAAGAGAAACATGTTGCAAGTAGTTCCAATAGTTCTACCTTTACTGAATTGAAATTTTGTAAGGAGGAGTTAGTGATCACCTTTATGAAACTGGTGTGCTCTGAAAATGTTGAGTTGTCGGGAGCCAAACTGCTTACGTTTGGTTACGATAATGTTCAGCAGTTTTACGAAAACCAATCATATTAAATGAACGATACCTTGAGAGTTTATCAAATTTTTGAGGTATTAGCAAGTGCAAACTTGATTTTTAACGTTGTAGGGGCACTCAGGCATGATTTGAATACAACTAGATTGGCAAACAAAAAAAGCAAATTTTCAATTTCAATTTTTTGTGAAATAGTTAAAGTTGCTTACATCAACAGCGCGTTTTTTTCTTCTGTTTCTCGCATTACCGCGATCCCTGCTATATTTTCTAGTTAGTTTTCATTTTTGCGCGCTGTGTGAATCTACCATAAAAGATATCAAATTATACCTAATTCAGCCAGAATTCAAAAAAAGAAGTTAATTGTGGCCGAACGGCGTTTCATCTTCACTGGCTTTGAGTGAAATTCCAAAAAATACAAAATTTTTGGTTGCAGGTAAGCTCATCAGTAACTTATCTCCAATCATGTTAAACGTTTTTTTTAGGTGTCAACCTTGTAATTACAAGCCTATTTCTGGCCTTTGGCCTTTTGTCAAGTCTAAATTTAAAGACTTTTTTTGGCTTTTTTGGCTTCAACCTTGTTATAAGACGTGTTCGCTTCTAAAATGTCTAAACAATTTAAGGTTTGATTATTTTTTTTTTCGGAAATTGTGGAAATGGAAAAAATTTATGGAATGTGGACTGCAACAGCTGATATCTTTACATTGTTTAAAAAAACTCTTTTTTCAATAGGAACTGACAATTTGGTCATGCTCGCTCCCACAATTCGGACCAGTTGAAAACAAGAATTGCTAACAATTAGAGTCGTTATACTCTGCTCTTCTTGCAGTGAGGAATTCTCGACATACACTTTCTACAAAATTCTTCAGTTCAGCTTGTTCAGCGTTCAGCATTTTGGATGTTTGATAGTTGTTTCAGCCTCTGTTTAGAACAGAAAATTAGTCACCGGGATCCGAACTGAAGAAGATTAGATTCCTCGATCTGAACTGCATGTACCATTATTTTTTGTGTCCATATTGGTCGTACCCACTTATGAAAATAACATTCGTTGGTGTAGACTGTATCAGATAAATTTTAGCTTTATTTTTTTCATTTTGGCCACGAAATTTTTGCATAACCGAGGCGTGCACAGTTTTCAGTTTGAATTTTTGCGCTACATTTAAGTGTCCCCATTCCTCCTAAAAACCAATAGTGGACATTTTATGTTTTTTTTAGCTTTTTTTGTTGCTGCCAACCGTTACCATCCTGTTGCTAACCTAAATTGCCATACAGCTTGTGCTGTGTTATAATAAGCAAGACAATCAATTTATCTGTTTTTCACTCCTGATTGAAGTAGTTGCCAGTTTGTGTCATCCGTACAACTTTATTAGTTTATCTGCTCAAATTCTTCTTCAAGACCTGCATAGAGAAATCCAAATGTGCGTTCGCACCGAGTAGATAAGTAGATGCGCAAACAACGCTTTTATCTCTTTTTTATTTTGGTGGTTTTACTCAATATCACTGTAGGAACGTTTACAAAAACAATGAAAACACGTTCATTTTTGTGTTCAATTTTCCTTTTAGTATTATTATTAGTTTATTGTTTTTTCCTTGTCTGTCGCGTCTACAATTACACTCACACTCAAAGTTTGAGAAATCTTGGCAAATTCATGTCAGTTCAGATTTTGTTCTTTGAAGCTGTGTTGGTCCCACCGTTGATCTCCTGACCCTCAACGCTTCTCAAACCTCTCCTGGCTACAGTATCCTCCCTACAGTATCAGGCTGGTGGCCCAGTCTGATACCGTGGCTGTGTAGAGCAGACCTAAAAGCGGACGAAGTAAGGAGTGTGACGGGGCAACTTTATAGAACGGGTGAGTATGTCCGATCCGATCAATCGCGCTTTGCATGCAAATGGGCAAGTTGATCTATGTGTCTATAGGTTGATGCCATTGCGTCAGCCTCTTCGCTGCACTTTATTCGTCCGCCGCCCCCGCGAAGTCCGAATCGATTTCACGCTGGTGTGCCGTCAGCCTCGCCGCTCGTTGGCCCTTTTGTGTTCTGATCGGCTTTTTCCGTCAAGTCAGGTCATGATCGGTCACAATTTTTAGATTCCTTTTTTGATAGATTTAGATTTTCAGATAAACATTTTAGCTTCAATGTGATCGCTACCGACTAGTTCGACGTAAGCCTATGCGTGAAGAGGGCCAAATCGCCGCAACTAGAGGTTGCGGCTAGCGGCGAAAGAGGCTCACGGCACACCAGCGTGAAATCGATTCGTACTTCGCGGAGGCGGCGGACGAAGAAAGTGCAGCGTCAAGCTGACGCAACGAAGAGGCTGATCGAATGGCATCAACCTACAACATAGATCAGCACATTTGCATGCAAAGCGCGATTGATCGGATCGGACATACCCACCCGTTCTATAAAGTCGCCCCGTCGCACTCCTGCAGTGCATTTGCAGTTCACTCAACAGTCACCAACCACCATGGAATCATCCGCAGCTCCACGCTCTGGGCGCTACCGTATCCTCATCGCAGTGCTGATGATGTTTGCGTTGTTTCTCGTTGACTCGATGAAGATGAATCTCGGAATGGCGATGGTCTGTATGGTCAACAGCACGGTCTACACTGAGCACCCAGCCACTCTCGTTCGTCAGAGCGACGCGTGCGAACGACTGGACGACGTATCTACTGCTGTGGAAGCTGGATATGCGGTCGGTTTAGTCTTGTTTTCAACTAATCCACTAATTTAGGGTCATCTTTTGTGGTCTCCTCAAATGCAGTCGGTTCTCTTCTCCCGCGGTCTTCTACGGCGCTCTGGCCACCTCGTTGCCATCCGGATATCTCGCCGACTGGTTCAGTCCAAAGTATCTGCTCGCTCTGTCGGTTCTGATCTATGCTGTGACCGCCCTGCTGTCACCGATGCTCGCTGAAACGAGTTATACGGTATTTGCAATCAGCAGAGTTGTGATGGGGCTCGGTGAGGTAAGTAACTCTCGAAAAGACAACAATATATCTAAATTTTTAGGGCGCAACTTTTCCGACAATCTTCTCTATTGCCTCCAGGTGGTTTCCCCGCTGCCGACCGCGGCGCAATGGTCGCCATCTACACTGCGGGAACGCAACTCGCCGGAATATTCAGCGGCATCACCTCCTCCACGCTCTGCCAAGTCGATTTCCTCGGCGGCTGGCCATTGATTTTCTACATTTACGGCTCGCTCGGCATTGTCTGGCTCGTTGTGTGGTCGTTCCTTGGCTCGAATCAGCCGAGTGAGAATCGCTGGATCTCCGACGCTGAGAAGAAGTACATCGAAGGCGCATTGCAACATTCTCAGCGCAAATCGACAAACAATCGCTTCCAAGAGGTTCCCTGGCTTGCAATCTTCTCCTCGCTCCCTTTGTGGTCGATCGGATTCGCGTGGTTCGCGAACAACTTTGCTCTAGTCATCAATCAGTCAATCGTGCCCTCCTATTTTCGCGACGTGCTTCTTCTCGACCTCAAAAGCAACGGCCTTTTCACGATTCTCCCGTTTGTCGCTCAGCTGATCACAAAGCTATCGAGCGGCTTAATTGCCGACTTCATCAAGAGGAGGGAGTTCCTGGGCCACACGGCGACGTGCAAACTGTTCCAGAGCATCGGGAGCTTTGGCACAGCGGTCAGCTTCACCGCTTTGGCGCTTTACGTCGATTGTTTAAATCCTCTCGCTGCGTTGTTCCTCTTGACTCTTCAAGGTTAGTCTATGACCACTAATAACAAAGACAAACTTCACTCAAGACGAGCGTGGATATCGCTGTAGCCTGCGCGTCAGTCGCATGATTTGAAGGTCGTCAGTTCGATTCTCACTCCCTTTAAAATTGTTATTATAACTTACAAGTTTAATAGAGGGAATACTTCTTCCGCTTTTAGGTCTGCTCTACACAGCCACGGTATCAGGCTGGGCCACCAGCCTCGTAGCTATCTGCCCTCGTTACAGCGGTGTTGTAACCTCAATCAGCATGCTGTTCGCGCTCCTAGGCTCCGCATCATCTCCCGCGCTTTTCGGATACCTCAGCGAAGCGGTAAGAACGTGATTGTATACGACAAATATGAAATTCAGTTCCCTGGAATGGAGTACAAAGTGTTGTTGCTGGTGTGTGCGGCGATTAATGCGAGCGCCGGAATATTTTTCATGGTTTTTGGGTCAGGTAAGTGACGAATCACATGCATTGCGAATAAAGTGTTTGTTTTTAGCAAAAATTCAACCTTGGGCGCTACCGAACAAGTCGACATCGTCAAATGTAGCCGTTATCGAAAGGGGAAGTGAAAAAACTGAATTTTAGAAAAACATGTCAATATGAATAACAATAAAACAAATCCTAAATGTGTGGAATGCGCTTGTGCAATCGAATTGACGGCTTGTTTGCCGCTTCTTTCAGATTGTCAGCTGTGGTGATGGTGAAGTCGCTATTGTCCAACAATTTCTTTGCTTCATCGATGCATGATGGCCTTAGCAATTGTGGCGCGACTCACAATCCCACCAAAAACGTTTACAAAAACAGCTTTCATCTGAAATTTTATGCATATAAAAAACTCATAACACTTAAAACTAACCGCAGGATCGGAAGTAATCACTGTAAATGCATGGTAAGCTTTAACCTCAGTATCTGTCCCACCGAAGTCAAGGAGATTCGCAGGATTGCCAACAAACAACTCGATAAAATCCAGTGGCCATAGTCAGTCCAGTTCCATTTACCCTTTAGTATCGTTCTGGTCCATTTCAAAAATAGTCTTCTGACGGAACGAATTCACTAAGCATGTAGCCGCAAATCTGGCAAAAACAACTGAAAAATAGGGATAAATTTGAAGCGGTTCTAGGCAAAATTAGTCAATACCGCAAATCGCGATCATAGTGAAATTACAACTTACTGAAATTAGAAAACTTCTTCTGTAAGAATCGCTGTACCGAGCATCCGCACTTGTCCAGCAGCTCCTTGCTCGGGTACCCCTGTTTCCGATTTTGGATATATTTAAGCTGCCCCCCTCCCCCCTCCTCATTCTCCACCGCTCATCTGTCTCGACATACGGTTACCGCCTCTCCATCCGCTCATTTGTTGCTCGCATGCAGTTGATGTTTGGCTTTGAACAGAGAATAATTTACTTGAGTATTGCATAAAGCACCAGGAATATAACAGCCAAATCCGCATACAAATAATGCACCCATCCAAGGTCGATTCCGCGCCTTTTAAACTGCTCTCTATCTCCGTGTCCCCTCATCACGCGTTCAGCATAGAATACCCCTTCATCCAAAGCCGGAATGATCCGATCCATGTACACATCGTAGAGCCTCTGAACTTTATTGTCGTATTCGTTGTAGTTGTCCAAGATTGTGTGGATCTCTTTGAGGAGGCTGGCCTTGCTGACTGTGAACTTGTTAACGGTCCGCGCAAATCCAATTTCCAACGCCATTCGGGTGTTCATCGCTTGTTCGGCAAAAACGGGCATGTAGAGGACAGGTGTTTTTGAGCAGATCGCTTCCTTCATACTGTAATTACAATAATTCAACGGTCCTTCTTGTGCTGTGCTCACCTTTTCAAGCCTCCGTGACTGACAAATAAATGTGTTTTCTCGTGCGAAAGCACATCGAACTGAGGAGTCCACTTTGTGATCATCACATGAGGTCCAACATTGAATTTCTTCTCTCCACCGTAAGTCACAATGATACGGTAGTCGGTTAATTCTGCAAAAGCTTCTTCAAACGATTTCCAGATGTGTACGGGCGCGTGAGATAGGTCCAAGACGCTTCCAAATGCGACGTAAATCGTTCCTTTAGAGTTGGGGTCTTCGATGAACGTGCGATACTCAGCAGGAAGAGGCTTCGAAGAGCCACAATGAGAACCAATCAGCTTAAAATCGGTCCCTCTGGTAAGAGGAAGCAACGTTCGGTCGATCTGCTCCGTGAGATGGAAGGAACTTTCCTTTGTAAACTTTTGAAAGTCAAAGTCGCCGTTTGTGAGTCGCTTCACATTCTCGAAACCACCCGAGACGGTCACTATAATGCGCCTGTATTGAAATGAGCTCAATTGTGAGGACAACCTACAATAGTAGCGCATTCCAATGTGCTCGACAACATCGTTGACGAAGCGATTGAGTCGAAGCGTAAAGATCTGGGATCCCACACGTCGTCGCTGTCAACGGGAACAGGCAAGAACATTCCCATTCTACTGGAGGAGAACCTGCCTAAAGATATGGTAAATCACGGTACAAATCGCGACTCACCTAATGCGTTGTTAATGTAGTTTGTCATGAAAATCATACATGTTGCAAAGACAATATATGGAGTGTGCCTTCTTCTGCTTCAGGTGGTAGGCAATGGCATTTTGGTGCAATCCGAACAGCTCGTCCATAACGATCAGGTCCCAATGTGTATTCAGTACAGTAGAGAGCTGAACTCAATCTATTAGGCAGTGTCCTCTTGCTTTTTAGTGACATGTTCCACGCTACTCGTCGTTAAATTTTGAGCTGCGTAGGCGTATGAATGTTGTTGCTTGCTGTAGCTGATCAACTCACAGAAGCTTGTGAAAACACTCAGTCGAACGGTTCAGTTACTTAGCCTTAGCAATCCCACAGAGGCACATTTGGATAATTCTCGCTCGAACATTCATTGGTTCAAAGTTCAAACTAACCTCCCCGAATGTTCATCGATAAGTTCACCCACGACCTTATCGGTTTCCGCAAATAGAGCCGTCATTCTGGAGGATTTAGTCTGCATCGTCCAGTATATTCCTCGCGAAGAGCTGACGTCACCTTTCGGAGGAAGATAAATGTGAAATACATTGATTCCCGGTCCAAAACTCCTCGGTTTGGCGCTGGAACTCGTATCGAGCACTGTAACGTTGTGACCTGCCTGGGACAGTCTGAAAACGAAAAGAACTCCATCGAATGCTGGAGTTTAGGGTTACCTGATGAAGAATGGCTTCATGCTATAGATATGACTAGAGAAATCATGAGCAAATGTGATCAATACATTACCAGGTTGAGCAGGCACTGCGAATAGGCTCAAACAGAGCATATATGCAAGCATAACGACAGTGTTTTGTGCGCTAAACGAGTGAAAACATGAAAATAGCGACGGGAAGTTGCTTTCTAGAGAGAGCGGAACTGGTCGATCAGAAGGTCTCGACAACAGCACTGAGATTACAACCGGTCTTTCGATCACGAGTGCAAACAGAAGAGTGCAGTTACAGTCTTATCAATTCCGCGTTATTAAATTGACGCCGAATCAGGTCAGGGTAACTATTAAAGATGTTTGCGCTCTTTGCTTAAGTACAGCGCACTAAGGGAGGAGCCTTACAGACAGGGCGCCAGGCAGGAGATGGTCAGGAAAGTGATGTAATGCGTGAGTGAACTGACGGAATAGCTGACTAACTGACAATTTTTCACTTGAGCATCAATTCTAGCCTTTTATCTCCAATTGATCGTGATTACTATATGATTGTCGCTTCTGGAATAAGGATTATATTGAAGCTTCCCATGGATCGAAAAGAATCAACATCTTCTTCAACGGATAGTCCCTCATCGAAGAATTCAGAAACAACCTACTCATTTCGAATGTTTTTGAACGTTTTGGCGTTTCGACTACAACTATTTTACAGCAAATAATTGTAAACTCTGGTTCGCAATTCTAACTGCTATTACAGCAGCCTATGATCACAGCATTCCCTCCACAACATAGCTCCAATGCGGAATGATCGTTGTTTTACCCGCGTCAATCACAATGCAAATACAATTCTACCGATTTACATAATGAATGTATTAAAAATTCGGATTTTGAAATACTCTGGAAAACCACCTACAAAATTAGTGATTTTGTTAGCGCTGTCAGGTGGATGAATCGCTTCAAAAAAGTTTATACTGAAAACATTTCTGACAAGATTTTTTAAATTGTCAAAAAATTAGGCCCCAAACTATCCCCTAACCTATCGAGCAAGCTCCAACCAGGTCGTCACCTCTCCGGATCCCGCCTTTCGTCTCTATCACTCTTCCATTGTGTAAAACAATTGATTTGAGAAATCAGTTGTAAACTGTAGTAGATCACACTTTTGATAACCTTGATTGACGCCAAAGTCCGTGTGTACTTGAAAATCACCAACTAACGATTGCACATTTTGGCATCATAGATCAATGGCTAGAACAAAATGGGTTCACATTCTTTCGCAGTTTCTCCTCTCAAAAACGCACAAATCGGATTGATAAGCGAGCGCGTCGTCGCCGTCGATTTATGTGTGTTTGGAGAAACTCGTTTTCCATTTGAAGTCGGGTGTTCTGTGTTTGTTTTTTAATGATTTTTGTGGGCTAAATGACCCGAATTTTCTCGAATCCACTGCATAAACTCATACAATAAAGGTAAACGCGGTAAACTATTTGCTTCTTTATTTTTTTGACAGACCGCGACTCAATATGCGTTCATTTGTTGTTTAAAGCACTAAAATTGAGCTTGCGCATTAAGCCGAGCTTAGGCATAGCCGAGGGTGCTTTGCCTTGATTCCGAACTTAACAGGATTTGTAGGGCGTTCAGGCCCCGCGCTAAGCTCAGCTTAGGCTGGCTGCCGACTGCTTTGCTAACCGAACAGGAACAAAGTTTGAATGTTTGTGGCATGCTGTTCTCTCTATTTCACTGTTACGGGCCGTAACAGATTGCGCGGTAACCGTTTGCGCGAAAACGTCTTGGTCCCGCTGTGTGTGGTGTGAAACATCGTTGAGGTTTGGGTTTGTGTTTGGTTTTTGCAGTTGAAATCCGCGCATAGTTGATTAATAAGCTGATTGATGAGCTGATAACACTCCACATCTTGATCATTTTCATGTGTTGCGTGTGTATGCGATCATTCGTTTAAGCCTTAAAACCAGAACGATGGAAACGGATAAGCAGCATCTCAATGTCGCGAGATTGGACGACTTTACAAAGCTGGGACGATACTCGCTTCTATTATGTCTCTTTGCGGAAGTGGTGATTTTTAACCAAATCGGCAATATGCTGTACATGATGTACGCAGGTGAGTTTGAACTGGTTTCTCTCTCTCTCTCTTCTCTATCGGAAGTGATAAAGAATAAAGTGATAAACGAGAAAACGTGTTACCTGTAAGTAAATTACAAATTCTAGGCTCTGCGCCAACAATTGTTTCCTGTGGAGAGCATGACCTGACGCACCTATCAACAAAGGAAGCGTGCGATCGTATAATCCAACTGCAAGCCAACACTTCCTGTGAGCTGAAGCTAGAAGTGCAATTTGAATCGGTCAATCATGAGTGGCGCTACCTGTGTGAATCGACAAAAGAGGTCAAAAACAGTATTTCGATGCAAATGATTGGACTTATGCTCGGATCTGTACTGTTCGGTCAGATGAGTGACATGTATGGCAGAAAAATGGTCATTAACGCGTCTTTTTTCGTGTTTTATAAAAGAATCCACTTCAGACAATGTTGATCTGTCTATTCGGATGTATCATCTTCTCTTTTGGCTCATCCTATACTCAAAATTTGACATGGTTTACCGTATGCCGCTTTTTCATCGGTGTTTTCAATGGTGGACATATTGCGTAAGTCTCTTAGCATGTCCTAAAACTGAACACCAAATTATAGCGCTTTGCTGGTCTTTATGATTGAAAATCTGCCAAAAAAACATCGCCTCACCATTAATACGATAATCACCTGGTCGCCGAACATGATCTTGTACGCTGTGCTCGCTTACTTCTGCCGCGATTGGCGTCTGTTGGCTCAGGTATCCAGCATTCTTACGATTCCTGCCTTTTTGCTATGCATGTTAGTCGACGTTTCTGTTCGTGTGTAGACTTACAGACAACCATTCAACAGGTGCATGTTCGAGAGTCCGCGTTTCTTGATTCAAAAAGGAAAAATCGACGAAGCGAAGAGAGTGATGAGAGGAATTGCCAAATTTAACAATGAAAAGCACCTCGATGAGAGCTTATTGGATGCGATTTTGGATAAAGAACATCAAATTTGGATTGAATCAACTGGCAAGAAGCACTATCACTTCCTTCATCTCTTCTACACTTGGAAGTTTACCACTTACACGATGGTTTTGGCTTTCAGCTTGTAAGTGCCACTTTTGACGGTGTTCAACATTCATGTAGTAGCTGGCTTAGATTTTCATTAATTTTTCATTGATTTTCATGCTTCGACCTTAAAAGGTCACGGACATCGTTCAGAAATTTCCTCTTTTTGGACCTTGTGGTGGTCAAGTCAGAATTGCTACAAAGTTCACAAGATTGTTCAGTCTTCAATTTCCAAATTTAATGAGCCTTAACTTAATACGTCCTGAGTTAAATTGTGCCGTGAGTCACGACACGATTTACTATGAAAACAAGTGATTTTCTACCCGTTAAGTTTAAAATCTGAGGGCTGATCTGCCATACCCGAATTTTGACTTCATCATAGTGGCTGCAAGAAAAAAAAGAGAAATTTGAGATAATGTATTTGTCTAATGGCCTCAAACAGACACAGACAAGATCGTAAAGTTAATTAAACTTACCAGCTGTTAGTTCCTTGGTCAGTAAACTTCTTGATTAGTGTTTTGTTTTTTTTTTGTTCTAGATTCACTGTATATTCTTTGCAGGATGGTAACCAGTGTCGTTAACTACGGCATTCTCTTCAATATGGAAAAGGTCTCCGGTTCAATCTACTGGAATTCGGCTATTATCGGTCTTCTTCGCTACATCATCAACCTATCTTCTGGCCTACTCGACTACAAAGTAAAGTGTATCGGCCGAAAAGCGATGCATTTGAGCGCTTTTCTGCCCATTGTCTTCTGCACACTCTTCATTGTGGCCATTAACATGATGGGTAGGTTACGGCACTCAAAAGCTTTTGTTTGAAAAAACGCTTTAGGCGAGCAATACGATCTAGCGTTCTACTCGCGTATAGCAATTCTCGCAGTTTCTGCAGTGATGAATCAGATTTACATCACGAACGGCGTGTGCACAGGTGAACTGTTTCCCACCTCGATCAGAACTCTCGCTTACGCGTTTTCGCAGTTGAGCAGTCGACTTGGCGTTGTTCTCTCACCGCAGCTCTTCTATTTGGTTTGTTTCGACTGGCATTCATTCATTGCGGCAAACTGTGATTTTAGGCCGATTACTGGACTCCACTCCCCTACTTCACAATGAGTCTTCTTGCCGCTTTGGATATTGTATTGTTTGAGTGTTTGATTCCCGAAACGAAGGGTCATCCGTTGATCGACCGCATGCCTGGACCGGAAGAGCGCATTTTTTGCGAATAAGAAGTACAGTGAGGTGTTGAAGAGTGATGGAGGAGTAGATGTTGATTTGAGAGACGAGTAAATCGGCTAATAAATCTAAAACTGTCGGTAACACTACAAGTGTTGTGGTGGCGGTGCCCCTTTGTCATGTTCATGCTTATGTCTTTTCAGCTTTTCATGCAGCTTGACCATTTAGTTGCTTCTCTTTTGTGCAACAAGCAAATGCTATTGTTGCTGGAGGCAATAATTGGTTTAAACCGTTCTCGTTTTTGAAACTTTAGTCTATACTCTCAACCGTGATCGGTCAGATCGCACGCTTTTTTACAGTAACGGTGTCATTAAATGTCATTGCTCTTCAATCTAAATTAAATTCTTACAAATATTTTTTAATTAACGTTTTTTTGATCATTTTTTTGTTGTTTTTAACCTTTTTCATATTTCATTTCATAATGTTTTTCAGTCTCATTTGTGAACAGTGATGTGATCAAAGCGAAGGACAATTCAGTAACGACATTCTCAGTGTATTTTTCGCCATTCAGAACTAGCTTTCAACATCTTATTTTCGGCATTTGACGCCATTGTTAAGATTTATTGTAGGGATCTGTCTGCGACCGGCATTTACAGCTACTACATATTTTCGATAATCATAACCACTTTTAGCATTCCTGGCACCAAAGCTATTTGCAACAATATTTTCGTACACATTTTTGACGATTGGTTGTCTCATCTCTGATTTCCTCGTTGATTTAAAGACATTATCCAAAAACCCATGAGACTTGAAGTAATGACTTATTTTGACCGAACGACTTCCCGCAACAGAAAACGGGTTAATTTTTTGTTTATTACACATTCAAACACAGACGGATTTTCCATCGAATGTCGCAAAGGAAATGTTCGGGTTAAGGCACCCATTGGTGGAATTATGTGTTGGATGTGTGCATTTCAAGGTTGCAATCCGATTGTCCGATTTCTCTCTGTGAAATGGAAGCTGAAAGTTTTAAATGTAAAAAATTTGTAACTTAAAATTTTCATTATTTTTTATTTTTTAAATAATTTAATAAAAATTGTTTTCAGTTTTTGTA
>MQUG01003603.1:0-17867 GCA_007213375.1 Steinernema feltiae | reverse complement strand
TAAAATCGTGCCGTGAGTCACGACACGATTTACTAGAAAAACAAGTGATTTTCTACCCGTTAAGTTTAAAAGCTGAGGGCTGATCTGATCAGTGGCTGCAAGAAGAAAATGAGAGAAATTTGAGATAATGTATTTGTCTGATGGCCATAAATAGACACAGACAAGACTGTAAAGTTAATTAAATTTACCCAGCTGTTCGTTCCTTGTCAGTAAACTTCTTTTAGTTTTTGTGTTTTTTTGTCCGAGATTCACTATATTCTTTGCAGGATGGTAACCAGCGTCGTTAACTACGGCATTCTCTTTAATATGGAAAAGGTCTCCGGTTCATCTACTGAAATCGGCTATTATCGGTCTTCTTCGTTACATCATCAACCTATCTTCTGGCCTACTCGACTACAAATTAAAGTGTATCGGCCGAAAAGCGATGCATTGAGCGCTTTTCTGCCCATTGTCTTCTGCACACTCTTCATTGTGGCCATTAACATGATGGGTAGGTTACGGTACTCAAGGAGCTGTTGTTTGAAACAACGCTTTAGGCGAGCAATACGATCTAGCGTTCTACTCGCGGTATAGCAATTCTCGCAGTTTCTGCAGTGATGAATCAGATTTATATCACGAACGGCGTGTGCACAGGCGAATGTTTCCCACCTCGATCAGAACTCTCCGCTTACGCGTTTTCGCAGTTGAGCAGTCGACTTGGCGTTGTTCTCTCACCGCAGCTCTTCTATTTGGTTTGTTTCGACTGGCATTCATTCATTGCGGCAAACTGTGATTTTAGGCCGATTTCTGGACTCCACTCCCCTACTTCACAATGAGTCTTCTTGCCGCTTTGGATATTGTATTGTTTGAGTGTTTGATTCCCGAAACGAAGGGTCATCCGTTGATCGACCGCATGCCTGGACCGAAGAGCGCATTTTTGCGAATAAAAAGTACAGCGAGGTGTTGAAGAGTGATGGAGAGTAGATGTTGATTTGAGAGACAAGTAAATCTGCTAATAAATCTAAAACTGTCGGTAACACTACAAGTGTTGTGGTGGCGGTGCCCCTTTGTCATGTTCATGCTTATGTCTTTTCAGCTTTTCATGCAGCTTGACCATTTAGTTGCTTCTCTTTTGTGCAACAAGCAAATGCTATTGTTGCAGGAGGCAATAATTGGTTTAAACCGTTCTCGTTTTTGAAACTTTAGTCTATACTCTCAACCGTAATCGGTCAGATCGCACGCCTTTTTACAGTAACGGTGTCATTAAATGTCATTGCTCTTCAATCTAAATTTAATTCTTACAAATATTTTTTAATTAACGTTTTTTGATCATTTTTTTGTTGTTTTTTTTGTGATTTCATAAACCTTTTTCATACTTCATTTCATAATGTTTTTCAGTCTCATTTGTGAACAGTGATGTGATCAAAGCGAAGACAATTCAGTAACGACATTCTCAGTGTATTTTTCGCCATTCAGCACTAGCTTTCAACATCTTATTTTGTGCATTTGACGCCCTTGTTAAGATTTATTGTAGGGATTTGTCTGCGACCGGCATTTACAGCTACTACATATTTTCGATAATCATAACCACTTTTAGCATTCCTGGCACCAAAGCCATTTGCAACTATATTTTCGTACACGTTTTTGACGATCGGTTGTCTCATCTCTCTTTACCTCGTTGATTTAAAGACATTATCCAAAAACCCATGAGACTTGAAGTAATGACTTATTTTGACCGAACGACTTCCCGCAACAGAAAACGGGTTAATTTTTTGTTTATTACACATTGTATTCAAACACAGACGGATTTCCATCGAATATCGCAAAGAAAATGTTCCGGTTAAGCACCGATTGGTGGAATTATGTGTTGGATGTGTGCATTTCAAGGTTGCAATCCGATTGTCCGATTTCTTTCTGTGAAATGGAAGCTGAAAGTTTTAAATGTAAAAAATTTGTAACTTAAAATTTTAATTATTTTTATTTTTTAAATAATTTAATAAAAATTGTTTTCAGTTTTGTAAAATATGTACAATGATACGAATCATACATTTATCTTGTTTTCCCCAATGCTATCTATCGTGTCCATAAAAAACAGTTTTATTTTTGCACGAATCATATGTATACATAGTTATTAGATTTCAGGCATTTCAGAATTCATTTTTCAAGATGATCAATCATTTTAACCATTGACTTTTGGTAACCGGGAGTACGAAATTGGTAGATTCGCAGCGAAAACCTGCGGCGTTATTTGTGTAAAGTTCCAGCTCATCCTACGATCCTTGCCAACTATAAGTTTAGATCTCTATTTACCGCACTATGATAAAACATGATTTGAACATGATTCTATTAATTTCTGCAGCCACCCTAGTTATCATAATGTCGTTTGCACTAACTGGATGCCGATTGGCTAATCCAATGTTTAATCAGGTTTTTAAGATTTAAAATTATTGCAGTTTGCAGACTTCACGGTTTGATTCAAATTAAGTTACCTGCTACAATGATACTCAATTTTTGAATATAGATTGAATATAAGTTAATTGAGTCCAACTAACTTAAACTCAAAAAACTAACTCAACGTTTTGACAACAATCAACGTAGCTCTTTTTTAAGTAAAGATCCATTTCCACACTGCAATTATCAAATGTTTTTTGTTGCCAACCGTTCCCACCCGCTAACCGAAATTGCCACACAGGATGCGCTGTGTAACACAAAGCACACAATTTATCTGTTTTTCAATCCTGATTTTCAATTCCAAGATTTACAATCCAAATTTTACAATACAATTCAAGTCTTTAAGTTCCAGTAGCTTGTGCTTTATTCTATTCATTTTTGGAATCAACAGTGCGATTATTCCAAAGTAGATGGATTGTTCTCTTTTAACTCTTGAAATTGAAACGTATTCAATTTTTCTTTTGCATTGGTTTTATATAGGACTGTAGGTGGTTTCTAAAAGTAGTTCCAATTTTTTAATTTTTTGTCTTCGGTACCAATCATTTGGAATTCAAAGATTCGGACTTCCAGTTCCAGTAGCTTTAATCAATGTTTTTTTTGTGATTTCATCTTTCATGATTTTGATTCAAGCAAGCGTTGAAATTGCCAAGTTACATTTGTCTTCTCACAATGGCGTCAATTTTTTGCCGTGATTCCATCTACTTTCCTCAACTTTTCTCAAATTTGTTGAATATTTTTGTCCATCTTTCTATCTGGCTCCTCCCTTAGTACGCTGTACGCTGAATGGCTCGCCCCGCGAGCCATTCAGCTCTTCTGCTCCCCCTCTCCTTCCGTCCGCCTACATTAACGCTACGGCTCCCTTATCCCGTTTCCCATTGTGTTTACATCTACACAATAAACCCTTTTTTTATATGTTAAGATTTATGTGCAAAAATGTAAACAAGGAAATGTTTTAACTCAAGACATTATTTTTAAGATTAAGATTTAAGATTTATTATCACATAGTTCAGTGTTCAAATAACAAATGAGTTCACAAATTTTAAAGATGCGTTTTGAAATAAAATCTCTGAAGATGACGATGACGTAATGAGGCTACAATAAACTAAAAATTTAACAATTTTTTATAACAATTTAAAAGTAACAATTTTTGTAGCTGGCTGGCCGTCTTCTAAATGCAAAGATTTTTTGGATACAAGCTGTGTTTGTACAAACCTGTGTTTCCGTGGCCATTCTAGCCCAATTCGAAAACGCGAAGAACTCTCATACCATCAGATTCACTCGAAACGGCCTAAAATAGTTGTTTTTGGCTAGGCAAGTAACGGTCAAAGTACTACCGTACAACGCAAATCCAACCGCAATCAAATCGCCACAAGACGTCTTTTCGCCTGTTGTCATAAACTCTAGATCAAGTCGACGAGTTTGTTTCTAAAGTCCACAAAGCTCGCTGATAAACCTTCCCACTTCTACACTTCTGCGTTCATTCTAAAACTACCAGCAATTTGTTTTTTTTCTTGCTTTTTCTGAAACTTGACCTTAACCGCAGCAATCACTTTGCTAACAGAGACGCGAGAATGCAAATTAATTTTATTGCCCTCTTGGTTGGTGAGCAAAATAGAATCGTTTGTCTAGATGCAAGATGAATACAGATGCAAGTTAAATGACTCCAACAAACTCAAACTCAAATCAAACTCAAAAATAATTTTTGCCGATACAGCTTAGCGAAAAGGAAATTTTCGTCGTCTGCTTGCAACAAGCTGCAATTATCAGTTCTTCACACGTTGTCTTAATTTTTGACTCTCGAAGAACCATAGATGAGAGTCTGCTCCACATGGTCAGGGGTTCAATAGGTTTCTCCCACAGGGTTAATCATTTTTGACAGGACAGGTCAACGTCTAGGCCCAATCGTAGAAATGAGAAATAAATCGTACCTTGTCGAAACAATCAAACACATTTAAGTGATACTCCATATCAGGAATCAGAGGGCGGGTCCTTTCGAGTTGTTACCATGACGAGCTAGCAAAGATTTGATAAATTCAGAATTCAATCGTTTCTTTGTTGAGTCTCTATTTTGTTGTCAATTGTTGCTCAAAACGTTGATTACAAACGTTTTTCTGAAAAAATCGGTTTGTTTGTAAATTTTGCCATTTGTTCTACCACAAATCTTTCTTCAATTTTTTTGCATTTGTGGAAGGTGGACTCAGAAAGTGATGTCTCACCTCACAATTCAGTCAATCTTTGAAGGTGGTGCGAGGTGTTACTACGAGCGCAAAACATTGAGTTTTGTTTTTCCAAGTAATAATGATGGTTGCACTTAGATTTTCATAGATTTTTGTCTCATTTGTCTTGTGTGAGAAGTTTAACATTTTTGACGATTGGTTGTCTCATCTCTGATTTAATTTCCTCGTTGATTTAAAGACATTATCCAAAAACCCATGAGACTTGAAATAATGACCTATTTTGACCGAACGACTTCTCGAAACAGAACACGTGTTAATTTTTGGTTTATTACACAGTGTATTCAAACACAAACGGATTTTCCATCGAATGACGCAACGGAAATGTTCCGGTTAAGGCACTGAATGGTGGAGTTAGATGTTTAATTTGTGAGTTTAAGGTTACAATCCGATTGTCCGATTTCTCTCTGTAAAATGGAAGCTGAAAGTTTTTAATGTAAAAAATTTGTAACTTTAAAATTTTAATAATTTTTTATTTTTTTATTTCTCGGAATACAAATGAAAATGAATTTTTGATCGGGCAACGTTGTTCTTGCGCGATCCGTGAGCGAATTTGCTCGCATCGTTCATAACGGGATGAATATTTGAAAGTACTTTTAATGTGGCGCAGCGTTCACGCGAAACGCCTGTATTAAGCACTCTCATTAATTCAAAGTAAACTCGTCAGTCACGACAGCACTCAGTGAGGAACACTGCCAAAAACCGACAACAGAGAGCAACGCGAAGAAGTAATCGTTCAATAAACGAACCACTTCGCGTTGCAGAGATCCAACTACGACATTTTTAACCGCAACAATGGTTAAGTACATTTTGAGAGCTGGAATTACCGCGGCTGCTGGCAGGCTCCTGCTGCTCATAGCTCATGCTCGTCAGATTGTATTTTTGCCGTTTCAATGTGTTAACTTTCAATTCTTTCAGTTAGACGAATCATTTTTTCTACTCATTTATTCTTGCTTGCAATTCATTTAAAGTATTTGCGGTTTAACGTTGGTTGTATTGTTAAACCGATGTTGAACGCACATTTAGTACAGGAGCTATGCTGCATTAAAACTGTATTGAAAAAACTCTATTTTTGCATGTATTTGCGAGGAGCTTTAGGTTTACATAGATCTCTGATAGTTGCTCGGCTGTAAAATATTGTTGTTTCTTCAGAATTTACGACATCGGAGATCGTCAAAGGATTTTCTGTTTTTCTTTTCAGATCTTTTTTGGAGGTGAGTGTAATGTTCTTATGTTTTCGTGACGTGAATAAATTTGCGTTGTCTCTGAAAACCCATCAAGTTTGAAAACTAAGTTAATTTTGCTCCTCAATCTGCGTTGTGTGGATGTGGATTAGTATAGCTTTTTTATAGAATAAAATAATAAAAGAAAACCATTTTGGCCCAGCTTTAAGCATTTTTTATAGTTCAAAATTTTTTTGTAGTTATATCGCAAGTTAGCGCAAATGAATTACTTTTTTGAATTTCTTGAACAACGAATCATTGTTATCAGCTGCGCGGATTTCGATTTGGTAACACGAAGAACGGTAAATGATAAACTGATAAAATGTGAGCTTCTATTTTTGCATAACTGAGTTGAGTACATTTGTTAAGAAATAGAATCTTATTTTGGAGTGTCAATACCGTCCGCCTTACGTAAAATAGAGTGAAGTGAAAAAAAGAAAGCATTTTTCTATTTTTGTCCATTGCTTTGGTCCACCTTCACATTCTTTTTTTTTTGCTGTGGCTTGCACACGTTTTGTGATGTTTTTTCTTTTAAGAACTGCAAATTTTCAATATATAACTAAAAGTTGAGATTTTCAAAAATCAAGTAAGCAGGTTAAAACGAAATCATTTTTGAGCTTCTTGAGCCAAACCAATTTTGTAGAAAATTCTTATGGGGGCACTGGCTAGATTTCATTTCATGATTTTTGCGAGTTTGTCTTGTAATCTATATTGTAGCAATATTGTAGAAAAATCTAATAGGGGCACTGGTTAGACTACACGGTTTTTTACAGTAACGTTGACATTAAATTTCAGTTCTTCCAAAGCCTTCAGTCGTACTTTTTCATATTTGTTTCAAAAATTTTTAAAATTAAATAAATAAATAATTAAATAAAATAAAATTAAAATTTTAAAAGATTTTTTGATCGGCAAAAGTGAGCATCAATAAAACAACTACTATTCACGCACCAAAACATTTCTGGTTGCGGCCTTTCTGGACAGATTTTGATTGTAAGAGGAGCTTTTCAAGTTAGCCGTACAGACTGCCTTGCTAAAAACATTCAAGACAGCTAACCACAACTGAGCTATAATTTTAGGTTTTAGTCATTTTTGCTAGCTACTAATACAGCCAAACTCGTTTTAAATCTTTTATAGGGTTATCTGACAGGCTAGCGAATTTCATGAATATCTTGAACATTTTTGTAGCGGTGCGGACTGTGTTGCAACAACATTTAAAGATTGTACGCCTCTACTTGAATAAATTTTTTGACAAAATCGACATGATCCGTTTTCGGTTGAGCGACGGCTTCTCTCACGTCCTAAATGGCAACGATCAGAGCACGAGAGTTTATTACCACGGACACGGTCGGACACGAGATCAACAATAATCAGATATCAATCCATTATCACGGGTGACGCGACGTGACGTTTGGAGTCTGGTAGACGGTTGGCCCGCGTCCAACATACAATGGTAATGATGTTTCAAGTTTGGAAGTTAATAGTAAATCGAAATGATCGTACGTTTGCGATCCTGAGTGATGGTAGAGTAAATTGCGAAGCAAATTGAAAATCTACTTTTGTCTTTTAAGATTGTAACAAGGAAATCCTTTTTGAATACATTTTACGTCAAGCTGAATGATTTGATACTTCAATCGTAGTATGTACCTTGTAGCGTCTGTTCTAATATCAAAATCGATTGGTCAAAAAAAGACCATTTTTGCTTAATCAGAGGACAATACAATAGGGTTTCAAGCTCCAAGAAACGCATCAAGGCGATGCGTTTCCAAATCAAATTCAACAACCTAATTTCTCCGCAAAAACCGGTTCTCAATTCATAGGAATGCCAGTTGTACATGGTAGTTGCCGTTACGACTTTTTCTTCTTCACATTTTTGACATTGTCCCTAGAGTGAAAGTTTGAGAGTTTGAAATAAACTTTTCACTCTCCTAGAGTTTGAGAGTGAAAAGTTCATTTTTGGACCGTCTGTTGGCGCTCACTCTCAACGACAACAAATCAGCAATCAACCACAATTTTTGATAGTCGGATATTGAGTTTTGAGAGATTTTTTGTTGCTTTTTTTAAATTTTTAACATTTCAGGTGAACTTTGTTCGGCAAATATTCAAAAAAGCAATTTTGCTATTTTTGCTCAACGGATAGATACGGTCCGCATGCTGAAAACCTTCACTTTCATTTTTTTGCAGTGGATTGAGATGTAGTTGTTTTTTTAGCCTTTTTGAGTTTAACTAGACAGTAAACTTTCAATATATAAGCAAGCTAACGTTTGAGAGTTTCTAAAATCAGCTAAACAGGTTAAAACTAAATCATTTTTGCAGTCGTTTGTTGAACCAAAGCAATTTTGCAGAAAATTCTCAAACCGGTATTGGCTAGATTGCACAGTTTTTTACATTAACGGTGATATTAGATTGGAGTTCTTCAATCATATTGAAGAATAATTTGTTCCAAATAATTTTTTAAATAAAGATTTTTTGATCAGTGGCTAGTCGCACAAAGCGCAGCTCCGTAAGCATCAATAAAACAACTATTCAAGTACCATGACATTTCATAACCAGTTGATTTTGATTGCGAGTAAAAAGTGCGAGCATTTGTTGCATGTAATAATTTTTGATAGTGTTGGGTTAGATCAAATTACAATTTTTGATGGTTGGCCAGTCAGGTGATCAAAAAATCGCTTGAACTGTCAAAAAAATTTGTTATGGTTAGTACGCTTACCGTACGAGACTGAACCTCCACACACATAGTTCAAATTTATGCTTCTCTTTTGTGCAACAAGCAAGAGCTGTTGTTGCAGGAGGCAATAATTGTTTTAATCCGTTCTCGTTTTTGAAACTTTAGTTACTATACTCTCAACTTTGATCGAAGGTGTAAACCTTCGAACATTATTGACATTTGTCCCTAAGTAACTCCAGAGAGTGACAACTATTCAAAAAAGTAATTTTTCTATTTTTGTCTACGTCTTCTTCTTCTGTACAATTTACGTCACGACAACAGTTTGTCTTGTTGCGTAGGTGCACAGACCCATTAATATTAAAGACGACAATCAATTTTTGAACGCAACGGTAAATGCCAACCGCACCTTAAACAGTAATCAACGCGAAATTTTGCAAAATACTTTTAAATTGCCAACTTTTGAATGCTGTTTGATGAACAGCTTCCTTCCTTCGTGAGTCGGCAAGTTTAAAGCTCTATTTAAAAATAGTTTCTTTGTAGTTTATTGCCTGACATAAATTATTCGTATTTTTGTCTTTACGCGTGTTTTGGTTTGCGTGCGTGATAATTGTAAACAACTGGATTGAATGTAAATGAAGACAACTGGATTGACAAACGAGAAAAATGAACGTTTTACAAAATATTTTTAAAGTTTTGGGTTTTGGCCCGGGTAGTTTCTATTTTTGGTGCTGTATTGGCCGACTCTAAGAACTGAAAAAACCGAAAACACGGAAAGACATTTTTTGACTGTAACTCTTTGAACCTAAGTTAATTTTTGTGTTTTATTAAATTAAACGTGTCCGGTAATCCAAAAATTGCTGCTGGTATAATCAGTTGAGTTTTATTCAGCATTTCGCTTTCTGAGCATAGGAAACATTTCAGTTTTTTGAGCAGGGATCGTCTTTCCTCAACGTGTAATTTGTTAAAAATTGATGTCTAGTCATGCGTGAGACAAACTCTTTCGAAACGTGAGTCGCAAAACAAGCATAAGATTATTCTCTCTGATCGCATTGTTGCAAGCAGTTTTGATATTTTTGGATTTGGGAGTAGGCTTTAGGTCATTTTGCCGTTGTACTCGGCAAATTTGTTAGATTATTCTTTAACCTTCTACGATTCAATCAATCAGTTTTTTGGATCGGCAAGCACGTCGTCACATAAATTATGCATTAAGTGGATTGGTTATTACTTCTGTATCAAGTGAGCTTTTTAAACTTTTCAAATTTGATTTTTGACTGATTTAGCCATTAGGCACATTTTCGAACAATTCTGAATTTTTCATTTTTGATCAATGTTCTGATAAATTTTTATTTTTTAATACACGGTTTCTTCTAAATCGAGTAAACTTCAAATTGTTTTGCGCACCAGTGTATTTTTGGAATTCTGCTCATCTTCATGCGTTTGCATGAAAATACCAAACCATTAGAATTGCGATGTCCAGTTCAGTAAAACCATCTGACTTGAATATAGTAAACTAATCTTTGCAAAATTTCAAATTTTTGAAGGCGAAGGATGTGACCCCAATCACTAATAAAATTTTTGAATACGCACTTTCTTTCCTACATGTATTTTTTAATTTTTTATTTATTTTTTAATAAAGTACTAGAGCGTCAGTACTGTTTGCAACATCAACGCGCTCATTTTTAGCAAATTATGTAAGAATGTCAGGCGTAACCCTTCTTAGAGCGAGCAGAAAATTGGAATAGAAAACAAAGTTATTCATTTTTGACATGAGAAATGTTTCTTACTTTGGTCATATTTTAGTACTTTGTTTCGCGCCTGTGTCGGGCCACGCCACAAGCACATAAGCTGAAACAGTTAGATACATTTTTGCCATTAACCTGGTGTTCTTGGTATCAGGAAGCAGATGTTCTTGAAACGCGGCGTTCTGTTTTCAGAGTCGGAATCGAACAAAATTCTATCGCATTTGCAACCTAGTTGCAACCTTTAGTTAACATTGACCAATGAAGCAATTCATTCTGTCTGTGTACTCAAATCACTCTAAGCTTGTTTGTTTTAAAGTTTTAAAGTAGAAAGTAAAGCAAGTATGTTAAGTAGATGCATTTTTGATAGCTGACCTGATGTGAGCGGATTACCTTATTTGTGCCTTTGCAGCTGTCGTTGCTCCTCTAATAAGAAGATAATGGCCGGGTTACAGTTATGTACCACCTTTTTAGTTTAAAAAGCTTTGTTAGGAACCTAGCTGAATTCCAGATTAGCATCACAAAGAGGAGTTTCAGTTGCTAAACTAAATTTAAGCAGGCTTGAAGCAGTCAACACATTTTTGACATTGAACTAACTACTCTGCACAAGTCAGCAATCAGAACTTTTTTTTAATGTAACTTAATTTTTTTTTTGTGTTATGTTATTTTGTTTCTGTATGCAAAGGATTTTCAAGCTTCTCATGCGCATCAATTTTTGACTCCTTGACTGCAGTGTTTATTCCCAGAAACGATTCGCCGTTTATTGTAATTTTGAACACAATTTTGAACATAGTTGTGTAATTGTTTAACTAAGCTAAGTTTAGCTAAAAAATCAAGATTGACTAAGCAAGTTTAGATCTATATCTAACGCATTATAATAGAGGTATTCATTTTTGCAGGTTGATTAAACGTGCTCTTGGGTATTTTGTCATAATAGTGCTCCGCTTCATCTTTGTCGTTTGGCTAATTTCAGACAGTGAAACTAAGAATAAGAAAATGCAAGACTAATAGCATGGAATGCTTTTTGTTATTCAGTTTTGCCGACTCCAAGACGCACAAACAGTTTAGTTCATTTTTGCACTGCTTTTTGTTTCTCCGTATTGAACGGTAAAGTGAAAATCTTTGAAAAAGTGAAATTTTTGTTTCGGCAAGTTTCATTGTTTCTATTTTTGCGTTATATGCGGCCACTTTTCGAACGTTTTTTGGTGGAAAAGCTCGGTGTTTTCTAAAGAAAACAAGTAAGATAAATACAGTGTTCCGTGCACGAACATTTTTTGCATAACATCAAAAGTCATCACAGTACGTTCTTTTTCTATTTTTTTAATCATCTTGTAATTCAATTTCAATGATCAATTTCTGGCATCAACTTGCATTTTTTTTTGCTCTAGAACGCTTTCCAGAAATCATGAACGTATTTATGTTCGCTCGCATTTTCACGATTCTAGTTTTGTTTTATTTTTTGCTACGGAGTTGATCTGCCATTAGAAGTTACCAAAATATACAATAAAAAAAGATTTCTTTTTAACTTCCGAGTTGGTAATAAAAAGTTCAAAACATTCTTAGATGTAGCTAATTTTGCTGTTAAACAACAAAGTTTTAAATTTTTGAAGCCCACAAAACGAGACCACAATCAGTACCACAAGTTGTGAATGCGTCCTTGCGATGTAGTTGTATTTTTGAATGCACAGTTTGTTCTAAATCGAGTAAAATTCAAATTGTAGTATTTTTGGTTTCTGTTTGGATCAACGTCGTGCGTTTGAATGTATTACAGTTACAAACACCGGGAGCCAACTTGCTTTCGGTTGGTTACTGTAATGTACTCAGTTTTACTGAAACTAAACATACATATTAAATGAACAATTCCTTAAAAGCTTGAATCACATTTTTGATGAATTTCGCATTTGTAAGTGTGAGCTTCATTTTTAACATTTAACTCACGCTTACACGCTTTACACGCAACTCACACGCTTTAACTTACGCTTACTAACGTTACAGGAGGCACTCACAAGCTCTGACCGAACAAGAAAAGAGATTTCAATTTCAATTTTTTGCAAAATAGTGCCTGTTTCTTCCATCAACAGCTGGTTTCTTCTGTTTCTCGCATTACCACAAATACTGCTATAATTCATTTTTGCTGTCGTGTTGGCAGTCCATAAAAGATACTAACAACTACTTAAAAATGTGATATTTTTTGACTGCGTTTGACTTTTTAACAAAGCCAAATATGGTTTCAATTTCAACTAAACGTATCAACCAATTCGTCAAGTCGTCCGTCAAGCTTTCACGTTTGCAAAAAATATTTTTTTTGTTCCCAAAAGTATCGCCAAAAGTGTATTTTTGTATCGCCTTCAAAAGTAACGTTATTTCAACGTTATTTGAATAGCAAGGTGATTTTTTGACACTTTCGTGGCGCTAGTTGTTTCTGTCTTTTTTCTGACCAAAACAAGTGTAGTTTGTCTTCTAACAGCCCACCGGATTTCTAAATTAAACATTCGACAACGGGCCGAACTCGATTTGAGGTTCACTTACATAGTTTGATCCATTAATCTGGTTGTGAATGTTCGCTTGTTGCGAAAATTCCACAATTTTTGATTCGGTCGTTAGTAACTTACCTTCATATTTTACGTTTTTTAGGTTTCAACACGTATTGTCTATTTTTGGTCAGTTCTCCGGGGCCTGTTGTCAAGTCTTGTCAAGTCTAATTTTCAAGACATTTTTTTTAGGATTTCTAGGAGTTTTCGCTTCTAAGATATCTAAAACGATTTGATTTTTTTGAATCCATGCACCGTGTATCGTTGCTACTGTTCAATTGTTAAATTTCAAAAAAAAAAATGCTGGCTCGCTGATAGGCTAAAGATGACGTCGGGCGATGATGTGGGCATTTCAATGACGAGAGGCACTGAGTCATCCGGAGAGGAAGTGTAGAAACTTTTTTTTTCAACTTTGTAATAACATGTGTTATCTAATCTAAATCTATCTAACTTTTTTGCCAAGTTTGTTTTTTTGAGAATGCGTCCAGTACGTCGTTTTCCGATTCCGGCGGCTTTTAGTAACATTTTTGTCACAAAAAAAGAACATCTGAGGGGGGCAAGCTTTTCCTTATTTTTGAACTTTAATCAATGAAGATGAGGTTAATCAAGAAGACGACAGAGACATTGGCTGCTTGAATGCAGCTCTAGCAGCACATGTTAGAAAGTACTGCAAAAAATTTTTGATCACCACGCTCCAGAACATTTCCATTTTGATTGTCTGTACGACGCAGCTTTTCAGAAGTTTCTCGCATTGTCACGTTTGTTGCACAAACAAATTCCGTACTGATTTTTGTCATTTTAGACATTATAAACATATCATTTATCTGATAGGTGCAGCAATATCAAAAAAAAAATTTTTGTTTGGCACGACTCGACTCAATCAATGGAAAATTCCACTATTTGAATAATACAATAAAAAAACTCAATTCTTGACTCTTTTTTTTTACTTTTTTTGACTGTTTGTTTTAATGTAGCGTTTTTTGCACTGTTCTCTAGTTCTGGCTGCAAGGATTGTCCTTGTTCAGCGCATTTTTCGTTTTTATGAAATTAAAGTTTTTTGCATCATCGCCCATTGTGCCATTTCACGGCCCAAGTTTTGAGCAAATTTTATGGAGATCGGACTGCATCATCTGATATCTTTACATTGTTTTAAAAACCCTATTTTCAGTACGATCGATAAGAGCTAGAGTGCACTGACGTTTTGGTCACGCTCCAACAATTCGAACCAGTTTAAAACAAGATTTGCTAACAATTAGAGTCGTTATACTCTGCTCATCTTGCAGAGAGGAATTCTTGACATAAGCATGATTAAACTACAAAATTCTTCAATTCAGCATTTTGGATTTTTGAACATTTTGGAGTTGTTTCAGCCTCTGCTGGGAACCGCAATTTGGTGGCCGGGATCCCAACTGAAGGAGATTAGATTCTTCGATCTGAACTGCATGTACCATTATTTTTTGTGTCCATATTGGTTGCACCTATTGATGAAAATAACAATCGTTGATGTAGACTGTATCAGATAAATTTAGTTTTAAATTAAATGAAATTTTAGTCAAATTTCTGGCTTTAGTTTTTCCATTTTGGCCACGAAATTTTTGTATAACCGAGGCGTGCACAGTTTTCAGTTTGAATTTTTGCGCGTGTCTTTGTGCCTTTTAGTGTCTGTGTCTTTTACAGGTAAAAACTTTAGAGAACAACGTCACAGAAAGATGCTGCAGCTCGGTTTTTTAGCTGTTTGCTTGCTCCAACCACATAGGCTTCTAGCTGTTTGCTTGCTCCAACCACATAGGCATTTCGGGACAGAGATTCGATTTTTTGCTTGGGTCTTCTCAGCAATGTGGTCTTTAATTTTTGCACATATCAAACCGTCAAACGCAGTCAAACCACGACTTGTTTCATCTCAGTTTGAATAACAAAATTTTTGAACGGTGATCAAGTGAACAGTTGTGATCGGCTTTTGGATTATCCGAGTTTTTGACTTGTTTGATTTTAATCATAATGCGTAATCAAATGCGACGCAATTGTCCTTGTTCAAGTGATCATGTCGCGTAATCATAAATGGTCATTGCACTGTCGACAAAACTTTTTTTTAGAGAAATTTTGAAGAATGAATGAATTCCTCACTTTGCATTTTCAAGCTATGGCGCACGGAGCTTTTGCTTCCTGGTGCCGTCCACTAATCGAATGCAAATGTATGTAAACTGCAGTCAATTGTTGTTAGCGTGCTAAAAAAATCAATTTTTGATAATTGTTCCTTTCGGCCGGAAACAAGATGCACGTTACGTACACTGTGCATTTGCAATATTAAACGAATAACCAATGAGATGCGCTGAAACTACTATTTTGAGTTTATATTTTAGCGTCTGTGCTGGACGAACAAAATCACTTACAAACAAACTTACGGACGAACAACTTTACTTAACAAGCGGAAACCAAAAAATGAACGGCAAACAAGTTTTTCATTAACAAATGTTGCGAGCTTTTGATTAAACTGGTTTCGCATGATTATTAACGTCTGTACAAAAACAATTTTCGCTCCGTTGGCAGGTACAATAGGTAGGTAGAGTAACGGTATAAAATTTAGACTGTGATAATTCAAATCAAATCAGATTCTCACATTGCCGCATTCTCGCTTTGATTGCAATATCTTTGTGTTTTTTGAGTTGCCTATTGTAGAATTTCTTCCGTTTAAAGATCAACTGATGTGTGCCAGTATTGATAATCATCGCGCCGGTTTCAGGTTCTTCTTTTATCAGTTGTTTGTTAACTAACTGTAATGAAATAAACAATCTATTTTTGAATTTTTTCAATTTCAATTTTGCAATTTTTTACTTAAGTAATTTACCATTTTCAAGCGATCATGTCGTTTGATCATAAATGACAATCGCATTGTCAAAAAACTGTTTTTTAAAGAAAATATTGAGAACCAACGAATTCATTACTCTACCTTCTTAAGCTATTGCGGACGGAGCTTCTGCTTCCTGGCGCCGTTCACTAGTCGAATGCAAATGTCAATGAACTGAAGTCAATTGCTGTACGCGTGCTACAAACTTAATTTTTGAATAGTTTTCCTTTCGGCGGGAAACAAGATGCACGGTACGTACAATGTGCACTTGCAATATTAAACGAATAACCAATGAGATGGCAGAAACTACTATTTTGAGTTTTTATTTTAGCGTCTGTGCTGGACGAACAAAAGAAGTTTACAGAGCTTACCAAGGACAAACCAAAAAATGAATGCAAAACAAGTTTTTAGTTAACAAATGTTGCGAGCTTTTGGATTGAAGTCTTCAAATACGACTTGAACTGCACGTACCATTATTTTTTGCTTCCGTTTTGGTCGCGCCTACTTATGAAAATAACATTTGAAATATCAATCAAATTTTCGGCTTTATTTTTGTTGTCTAGTTGATTTCAGACAGTAAAACCACTTTAAAGGATCAAGTAAATGCAATCACTGGTGTTAACTTCTCGGAAGGTGTTTTATTTTTGTATCGCTTGCCACATTGCGCAAGTTTTTCACATTAAATAGTTCGTTAATCGTTTGACTGCTTTATTCAAATCAATCCGTTTATTCAAAAACGATAATACAATTTGGAATAGCCAAACGAGTGGGTATTACATTATAATTTTTGGCAACTTTCCTCAGCAGTAAGCCGTTTTGCAACTTATTGGTAGTAGAGAAAATTTGTTTTTGTATTTGTTTAGTTTTACGTTTTTTAGTTAAACAATTTTACTCGTGTGAACTTTTTTATTCAATTTATTGTTGTGTTGTGCTGTGGCCGACTTCGTCTACATTCCGAAGCGTGTGCTCGCTAGCCATGTTGCGAGCTTATTGATTAAACTGGTTTTGCATGATTATTAACGTTGTACAAAACAATTTTTGTCAGTTGTTTTATCAGTTGTTTGTTAACTAACTGTAATGAAATAAACATCGCTCTATTTTTTGAATTCGACTAGACGTCCTTGCAATCAATTATAGTATATTAGTAAACACTTCATTATTAGTACTTTTTTTGACATCCGGCAGTTTTCAAGTTGCTCATTGGGGGTGACGTCCATTTTCCATTTAAAACGTTTGTACCTTTCAATATCATTCAACGGCAGTCAACTCAAATAGTGAAAGGTTTTAAATCTTTAAACTTGCAAACCAAGAATGCCAGAAGAAGGTTTTTTGTAGCGTAAATCATGTAGTTTTGAATTCTTTTGAACACTGTGACGTTCTTTGGTTGAAAATGAGGGTTTGCAACAGCAAGTTATTACAATAATTTTTTTCATCTAAAGATCAAGTGATTTTTGCCGGCTGAGTTCGTCTATAACTGATTTTAAGCTATCTGACGGTAAAACGATAAAACATTTTTGTACTTCTTTGCTCCATTTGGAGCGGAGCTTGCCACCCAAAACGACAGCAAATTACTGCAAATCTTCTATTATTTATTTTGTGTTCAGTCGTGTTTCTTCTGTCTATAAATTTTTGAAAGTAGAATCGACTACCTTTCTGCTACATCGCTTTCCACGTTTTCCATATTAGTAAGCATTTTGTTTTTTAGTACTTTTTTGATATCCGGCAAAGTAGTAAGCTCGTGAAAGAGCTGGAAACTTTCAGTTTGTGGCCAACTGTTGTTGTTGTTACAAAAGTGTTACAAAAAAAATACAAAATTTACAATTTGTTGATTGCTTATACTGTACCTGCTGACATAGTTATTAATATATATAACAGATTTCAAGCATTGTTGGTCATTCAGGCTATTGCTGTCAGGTGAGACATTTTTCTACAATTCATATCCTCATTTTGTTGCCAACTTTGTGTTTTGGTTTTGTTTTTCCAAAACTATATTGTTTTTTACTAACTATACCCAGATAGGATTCATTTAAGGTTCCATTTAATCAGCCAATTGCCTTCAATTGTGCGGTTTCAAAATTCAAGTTTCTGAACAATTTTTGATGAAACAGGTGCGTCTAGCAAGCGAAACTATTTCCAAGGGTTTTTTTGCATGACATTTTGCTATTTTTGATGAGCTATTGTTATTCTTGAGAAACTG
>MQUG01003601.1:0-68061 GCA_007213375.1 Steinernema feltiae | reverse complement strand
GTGATCATGTCGCGTAATCATAAATGGTCATTGCACTGTCGACAAAACTTTTTTTTAGAGAAATTTTTGAAGAATGAATGAATTCCTCACTTTGCATTTTCAAGCTATGGCGCACGGAGCTTTTGCTTCCTGGTGCCGTCCACTAATCGAATGCAAATGTATGTAAACTGCAGTCAATTGTTGTTAGCGTGCTAAAAAAATCAATTTTTGATAATTGTTCCTTTCGGCCGGAAACAAGATGCACGTTACGTACACTGTGCATTTGCAATATTAAACGAATAACCAATGAGATGGCTGAAACTACTATTTTGAGTTTATATTTTAGCGTCTGTGCTGGACGAACAAAATCACTTACAAACAAACTTACGGACGAACAACTTTACTTAACAAGCGGAAACCAAAAATGAACGGCAAACAAGTTTTTCATTAACAAATGTTGCGAGCTTTTTGATTAAACTGGTTTCGCATGATTATTAACGTTGTACAAAACAATTTTCGCTCCGTTGGGCAGGTACAATAGGTAGGTAGAGTAAGGTATAAAATTTAGACTGTGATAATTCAAATCAAATCAGATTCTCACATTGCCGCATTCTCGCTTTGATTGCAATATCTTTGTGTTTTTTGAGTTGCCTATTGTAGAATTTCTTCCGTTTAAAGATCAACTGATGTGTGCCAGTATTGATAATCATCGCGCCGGTTTCAGGTTCTTCTTTTATCAGTTGTTTGTTAACTAACTGTAATGAAATAAACAATCTATTTTGAATTTTTTCAATTTCAATTTTGCAATTTTTTACTTAAGTAATTTACCATTTTCAAGCGATCATGTCGTTTGATCATAAATGACAATCGCATTGTCAAAAAACTGTTTTTTAAAGAAAATATTGAGAACCAACGAATTCATTACTCTACCTTCTTAAGCTATTGCGGACGGAGCTTCTGCTTCCTGGCGCCGTTCACTAGTCGAATGCAAATGTCAATGAACTGAAGTCAATTGCTGTACGCGTGCTACAAACTTAATTTTTGAATAGTTTTCCTTTCGGCGGGAAACAAGATGCACGGTACGTACAATGTGCACTTGCAATATTAAACGAATAACCAATGAGATGGCAGAAACTACTATTTTGAGTTTTTATTTTAGCGTCTGTGCTGGACGAACAAAAGAAGTTTACAGAGCTTACCAAGGACAAACCAAAAAATGAATGCAAAACAAGTTTTTAGTTAACAAATGTTGCGAGCTTTTGGATTGAAGTCTTCAAATACGACTTGAACTGCACGTACCATTATTTTTTGGCTTCCGTTTTGGTCGCGGCCTACTTATGAAAATAACATTTGAAATATCAATCAAATTTTCGGCTTTATTTTTGTTGTCTAGTTGATTTCAGACCAGTAAAAACCACTTTAAAGGATCAAGTAAATGCAATCACTTGGTGTTAACTTCTCGGAAGGTGTTTTATTTTTGTATCGCTTGCCACATTGCGCAAGTTTTTCACATTAAATAGTTCGTTAATCGTTTGACTGCTTTATTCAAATCAATCCGTTTATTCAAAAACGATAATACAATTTGGAATAGCCAAACGAGTGGGTATTACATTATAATTTTTGGCAACCTTTCCTCAGCAGTAAGCCGTTTTGCAACTTATTGGTAGTAGAGAAAATTTGTTTTTGTATTTGTTTAGTTTTACGTTTTTTAGTTTCACAATTTTACTCGTGTGAACTTTTTTATTCAATTTATTGTTGTGTTGTGCTGTGGCCGATTTCGTCTACATTCCGAAGCGCTAGTGCTCGCTAGCCATGTTGCGAGCTTATTGATTAAACTGGTTTTGCATGATTATTAACGTTGTACAAAACAATTTTTTGTCAGTTGTTTTATCAGTTGTTTGTTAACTAACTGTAATGAAATAAACATCGCTCTATTTTTTGAATTCGACTAGACGTCCTTGCAATCAATTATAGTATATTAGTAAACACTTCATTATTAGTACTTTTTTTGACATCCGGCAGTTTTCAAGTTGCTCATTGGGGGTGACGTCCATTTTCCATTTAAAACGTTTGTACCTTTCAATATCATTCAACGGCAGTCAACTCAAATAGTGAAAGGTTTTAAATCTTTAAACTTGCAAACCAAGAATGCCAGAAGAAGGTTTTTTGTAGCGTAAATCATGTAGTTTTGAATTCTTTTGAACACTGTGACGTTCTTTGGTTGAAAATGAGGGTTTTGCAACAGCAAGTTATTACAATAATTTTTTTCATCCAAAGATCAAGTGATTTTTGTCCGGCTGAGTTCGTCTATAACTGATTTTAAGCTATCTGACGGTAAAACGATAAAACATTTTTGTACTTCTTTGCTCCATTTGGAGCGGAGCTTGCCACCCAAACGACAGCAAATTACTGCAAATCTTCTATTATTTATTTTGTGTTCAGTCGTGTTTCTTCTGTCTATAAATTTTTGAAAGTAGAATCGACTACCTTTCTGCTACATCGCTTTCCACGTTTTCCATATTAGTAAGCATTTTGTTTTTAGTACTTTTTTGATATCCGGCAAAGTAGTAAGCTCGTGAAAGAGCTGGAAACTTTCAGTTTGTGGCCAACTTGTTGTTGTTGTTACAAAAGTGTTACAAAAAAAAATACAAAATTTACAATTTGTTGATTGCTTATACTGTACCTGCTGACATAGTTATTAATATATATTAACAGATTTCAAGCATTGTTGGTCATTCAGGCTATTGCTGTCAGGTGAGACATTTTTCTACAATTCATATCCTCATTTTGTTGCCAACTTTGTGTTTTGGTTTTGTTTTTCCAAAACTATATTGTTTTTTACTAACTATACCCAGATAGGATTCATTTAAGGTTCCATTTAATCAGCCAATTGCCTTCAATTGTGCGGTTTCAAAATTCAAGTTTCTGAACAATTTTTGATGAAACAGGTGCGTCTAGCAAGCGAAACTATTTCCAAGGGCTTTTTTTGCATGACATTTTGCTATTTTTGATGAGCTATTGTTATTCTTGAGAAACTGTGATGATGTGTAGATCACTGATTGTATTCTTAACATTCATTAAAATGGAAGATGTTTTTTTGTGGATCAAATTTTATTGTACATTGTTACTTGTAACGCAGAAAACAAAATTACTCTGAATTTGCAACATTATGGTATACGGGAACATTTGGTCAAACCGTTTCTGTGAATAGGCAAGTTCTTTAAATTCTCAAAAAAAAAAGTTTGTTTATTTTTCGGGTTTTTTTAATCTAATCAATTCAATCGTCGAATTCCTCAAAATAATGATACTTGAAAAAAACGCAAACTTTTGGCTTTCTGACAATGTAAAAATGGCAAAACGGTGGTGGTCAACAATCTTGCAACTGCAATTCTTAGTTGCTGAACTGAACCTTGACTGAACAAAACCTTGCTTGATATTTCTCTGCGTGTAATTTTTGTCAAATCATGCGTTAGACAGACTCTTAAAGTTCAAGTTTTTAAAGATTTAAGTGATTATCTTGTTTGACTATAAATTGTTCTTTTTAACATTTTTTTAACATTTTAACTTTATCAACGCCCAGATAGGACTACTATCTATGACTTAATTGCCCCAAAATATACCCGAGAAGACACATTTTTTGATGGGGATTAATTTTTTGCTTCCGATTTGATCTTTCCGAGAAATAATCAAAACATTTTTTGATGATGCTAATCACAGCTGACGTTATAGCTAAAAAGTTCCAAATTGCTGTCTGTCATCGAAGGGATCAACACTATTTTGAAGATATTTGTTAGGTTTTCTGACGTTTGCAGAAATGATTTTTTAATCATTCGATCGCAGAAATGGCAGAAATCATTAATCAATTTTAATTCCTTAATTTTTTTTGATTTATTATGGGTCGACCATTACGATTAAAAACGTTAACTAATGTTGCCTTAAAGCTCATGCGGTCCAACTTTATTTTTTTTATGTGCAGTGAACTATTTTTGTTTTGAAATTTTTCTTAAAAGAATTAAGAAGAAATTAAGAAGAAATAAATTAATTGTCTTTGATTATTTTTGTATGAAACGCATTTTCAATTTTCAACGCAGTTTTAAAAGGTTTAATTTTCAAACTATGAGCATCAATTTTTAATTATTGGTGAGGGTTACTGCCCTCATCGGAGCCAACAGACAGTCCATTTCCTTGGGATTTGCAAGATTATAACTATAGCTCATGCTCGTCAGACTGTATTTTTGCCCTTTCGATTTGTTAGTACGACTAGTTAGACGAATCAAGAATTTGAGAATATCGTTGAAATGCTAGTTGGAGAATCTTTCGACTTCTTATGAAAAAAAAAGATTCATGATTCCTTTAGTTCCAGTACCAGTAGTTACATTTTTGGCTTCTTGTTGTTAAGATTTTGCGCATTTTCAGCCAAACTCGTTTCATATCTTTTATAACACAACCGAGGTTCACCAGGCGAATTTCATGAAATTCTGGATTATTTTTTGCTAGTTTCGCATCGTTTCCCATTATGGCGCCAGTTTAAAGCAATTTTTTTTTAATTGTTGTTTACAATTTACAAAACTTTGAGTTTCTTAAGGTAAATAAAGTATGTTCGTAGTTATCGAGAAACAATACGCAGTTTTCTTATTTTTGAACGCCTCTTTTAAACGTCCAAATCGATTGGTCTTTGTACGATTTTTGCTAGGGTTTCAGCTCCAAACGAACAACCCAAAATCAATCTTTTTTGTAAATGTCCGCTTTCTCAGCAAATTCACAAAACATTAAACACGAATTTTGCTTTTTTAGATCTGATAGGCGCTATTCATACTCGCTACTCTGCATATATTGCTTTTTGTAACGGCAAGACGTTTCCAAATCAAATTCACCTAATTCTCCCCAAAAACCGGTTTTCAATTCATAGGAATGTCAGTTATATGTACATGGCGGTTGTCGTTACAACATTTTTGACATTTGTCCAGAGAGTGAAATGTTCATTTTTGGACCGTCTTTCGGATTTCACTCTCAACGACAACAAATCAGCAATTTTTCTTTAATTTTTCCTTAATTTTTCAATAATTTTTGTGCGCCGTCATTTTCACCAAAATCAACCACAATTTTTGATAGTCGGATTTTAGAGTTTTGAAAGATTTTTTTTTTTTTTAACATTTCAGGTGAACTTTATTCAAAAAGGCAATTTTTCTATTTTTGCTCGACGGATAGATACGATCCGTATGCCGAACACCTTAAAATTCATTTTTTGCTTGAGATGTAGTTGTTTTTTTGAGCCAACTAGCCTGCAAACTTTCAATATATTCAGTTTGAGCTAAAGTTCAAAAATCAAGTAAGCAGGTTAAAACTAAATCATTTTTGCAGTCCCCCTGTTGCGCCAATGCAATTTTGTAGAAAATTCTTAAAGCGGTATCGGCTAGATTGCACGGTTTTTTACAGTAACGGTGATATTAGATTGGAGTTCTTCAATCATCTTTTATTTGTTTCAAATATTTTTTAAATAAAGATTTTTTGATCAGTTTGATCAGTTGATCATTCGATCGGCACGAAGCGCAGCTCCATAAGCATCAATATAACGACTATTCACGCACCAAACCATTTCATAACCAAGTGATTTTGATTGCCAGTAAAAGGTTCGAGCATTTGCGAGCATATCTAAATCAATAATAATTTTTGATTCTGATTGATGAGATCAAAAAACAATTTTTTTATGGTTGGTGATTTAAATGATCAAAAAATCAGTTTGAAGTGTCAAAAGAATTTTTGTTATGGTAACTTGCGCTTACCTAACAGGCTAAACCTCCAAACACATAGTTCAACATTATACTTATCTCATGTCTCCAAAAATAATAGATCCTCATCGGGTTTTATTGTAGCGGGTTTTAATGTGTCAGGGTTTTACTGTGCTATAACGCAACATTATGCTTCTCTTTTGTGCAACAAGCAAATGCTGTTGTTGCAGGAGGTTTAAACGGTTTAAACGGGTGGTTTAATTGGTTTAAACCACTTTTTACAGTCACGGCGACATTACATTTGAGTTGCTCCGGAGCCTTCAATAATCATACAATAATTTTTTTTAAATAACGAGTTTGAAGTGGATTTTTGGATCAGTTGAAAAAAAACTTTATTGTAGCTGGATGTGCTAACCTTAACGCTTGCATATAGAAAACATAGGCATTAGTAAGGTAGTTAGGTAACTTTTGTGAAAATTATGACCGTATTTCTGTTTCTCACATTGTCACGTTATTTTTTATTTTTCCTTCCTAGTTATACCAAAGAAAAGACATTACGTGAAGAAGATTGCTTATGTTTGGTTACTGTACGTTGTAGGAATCACTCACGCAAGCTCTAACTACAACTGGATTACCAAACAAAAAAAGCGAGTTTTGAATTTCAATTTCTTGCGAAATTTCTTACTTCAACAGCGAGTTTTCTTCTATTTCTCGCATTACCGCGATTCATGCTTCAAATTCTAGTTAGTTTTTGTTTTTGCGGCTGTGATAATCGACCATAAAAGATACCAAATACTACCTAAAACTAAGACATTTTTTTTTCTGTGTGAAAGAAAGCCTAATTTAGTTTGTCAACCAATTCGTCAATCGTTCGTCAAGCTTTTTGTGCCTTTTGACGTTTGCAAAATATCATTTTTCTTCTATCCGTAACGGAAAGTAAAGTTAACGGAAAGTAAAGACTCAACAGATGATTTTTTGACACTTTCGTGGCGCGCTAGTTGTTTCTGTCGTTTATCTGCCAAAACAATCTTATTTGTCTTCCGAAAGCGTTCAGTAAATCAGCATTTTCGATTTAAAAATTCAACAAAGTCCCAAATTCCCGCTGGAAAGTCATGCTTTAAATGGTTTTTTTTGCTACGAACTGAACTATTTTAAGGCCAGAATTCGAAAAAGTAATTTAGTTGCGGCCGAACGGCGGTTCGCCTTCACTCGCTTTGAGTAAAATTCCAAAATATCTAAAATTTTTGGTTGTCGGTATGTTCATCAGTAAGTTATCTCCAATCATGTTTAACGTTTAACATGCACTGGTATCGTTGTTGTTAATGTTCAATTGTTAAATTTCAAAAAAATTGACAATTCGGAAACTGAACTTCAACCTTTCAATTATTTTTGACGTTTTGACGTTGATTTTTTCAACCTTGTAATAACACGTCTTGTCCATTTTTGGCCAAAGTCTACGTTGGCTCATATTTAGTAGCCCTTTTGTGAAGTCTGATTTTCGAAACATTTTGTATTGTTTATCGCTTCCGTAGGTCGTTTTTCAATTCCAGATTCCAGAGAAATAATTCCCATTTTTGAACTTTCACTGAAACTACTTCATTTGTAACTTTGAAGTCACTGACGCAAGCTCTGTTGCAACAAAAGTTCTTTAAAAAATTTTTTTTGAGCTCCTCTGCGGGCTCTATCCCAATTTGTCTCTTCCAGAGGTCGCAACGCCTGTAGGTAAGGAAAAATATTTTTTTGAGGTGATTGATTTCATCCCGGGTAGTTTTTATTTTTGACGCAGATTTGCTTGGTTAATAGGAGTTACGAAAATCTCGCAAAAACAATCGTAACTTAGTTTTCTGTCCATTCAATTTCCAAGTAATTTTTCAGATTCAAGTGATATTTATCATTGATCAATCGACAAAACGCAAAACGCCTTTCATAAGGGTCTTAATTTTTTGCTCTTGCTTTTTCAAGGATTTTCAAGGATCTCTACATATTTTTGTTGCTGGTGGCAGGTCAACATAGTAGACTTGGGCTTTTAGCTCCATTGAGGTTTACACTTTTTCTAACAATTTTCTGTGCTTACGTGCGAACACTCAGAATGCTAGGTTTCAAGTTTTCAAAGACATTTGCGTCTGTGGTGGTCGAACATAAGAAGTTGACAAGAATAAAACATTTTTGGCTGTGATGGGCTTTAAACTCATGACAGAGTTTATTCAGTCATTTCTTGAAAATCAAACTGAAGCAAACCAGTCAAATGTGAGTCCAAATCCCAACTTCTTCCGGTTGTAAACCAATATACTACTTAATCACGTGAATTAAATGTTTTTAAATTTTTGATGCTCCGACATTCTTGATGCTAGATGAAAGTAATTAGAAGTATTAACTATTAGAACTTCAAAAAATGTTTCCGTTTCCGTTTTTAGTGACACTAACAGCATTCATTTGTTTTCATTATGAGAGTAACATTTTTTTATTTTTGCTTCCATGTTAGTTTTCATACGAAGTTACCAAGCAAACGAACCTAAATAGTAGCGTTTTTTAGCATTAACAGAAACAACGTGATTTAGTTTTTGATCGCCCCGGGAAACAACAACGAAACAAAATAAAGGCATTCATTTTTGCTTGTATCTGCTGACATATATTCTTTGGTGATTTGGTCTTTATTTGTCTTTGGCTAAACCTTTGTCATTTCGCTGATTTCACACAGTAATTGTTGTGGTGATTTCTTTTATCTTTTCTGGTGATTTATGGTGAAAATTTATGGTGAGCACAGAACGTTACCAAAAGTCACAAATGTTCTTGTTCTTGTTAACTATTCATATGATTTAATCATCCAATTGGCTTTAAATAGCAATCGAGACAATTTTAAAGTAATTTTTTGTATGAAATTTTGATATTTTTGATCAGCTGCTTTAATTGCGTTGTTATCAGCAATTCAGCGAAGTGTAGATCACCGATTGTATTCTTAACATTCATCAAAATGTTTTTTGATGGTCGAAATTCACTGTACATTGGTAACAAAGCTGATAACAAACGCTATATTATACGAGAATATTTGTTCAAACCGTTTCTGCAAATTGGCAAGATCTACCAAGATTTACTGTTCATCATTTAGAAACTAAACTATCAGAGTACAGCCAATTATTTTATTTAAAAAATCCGTTTTATTATACGCGAATTTTAGATTTTTGTGCCAACTTCTTCATTTATGTCATCCTCGGTTTCCTCAAATTCCTCGTTTGTTCCTCAAAAAACAATTGGCTTCATTGGCTTTCTGAAAATCACAATGTAAAAAGGTCAATTAACTCAACAATCTTGCAATCTAGCAATTCTTCGTTGCTCACGGCAGTGCCTTTACTGAACAAAGTGTTGCTTGATTTTAGTTTATTCTTGCCTCCTCATAGACAACTTTTCTTGTCTCTGCGTGTAATGTTTTCTGGTATTTTTTTGTTTTCTTTCCCAGTTGATCTTTCCGAGAAATAATCAAATCCTTTTGACATAGCAAATTTTTGACTGTGATCAATGAGAACAAGATAATTGAGACGTTTTTTGAAAGCGTTCTTGCTCTTTTGCATGAAGCTTATTTTACTACTTTTTTATTAGAGCGTCAATATATATTTTTTGCAGGCATCAACGGGTTGCAGCAATTTTATTTCCAAAAATTTAATAAATTTTTGTTGTCTTTCTCACGTCTCTAAAAACTAACGTTTTAATTGCTGTAGCAGTAGACGGAAGAGTAGACAATAGCGTTTATTGTAAAACAAGGAGTCAGCCAGCTGACGTGAACTTATGACATCGATCTTGTCTTGTCTCGCTTGCTTGTCTTGTAACCTAAAGTGCCAGTAACCTTGGGGCTAGCGGAGGTTAGGCAAACAATTTTTTTTTCAAACAACAGTTTTTGCATTATTACCAACGTTTTACAGAACAATTTTGCATCATCAGGCAGCTAAATAGCGTGCGTAGGTAGAGTAAAGTTGAGTGTATTTCAGGCTTTGTTAATTCAGCCATAGATAATCTAATTAGATTCTCCCATTCTAGGTTTGATTGTTTTGAACGTTTTGGTGTTTTTTGAGTGAAGGCTCTTCGGCATTACGGATCATTTTCACTCATGATTAGATGTTCTTTAACAAAATTTTGTTATCCAACTGTAATTGAAGACCCATCTTTCTAGTCCAATCTATCCGGTCAAAATCAATTTTTGTTGGTCTAGTTGTTGAACTTCTTCACTTTTCAAGTGAAAGCAATAATCACAACTATAAATACACATATAAAAATACAAATTTTTGTTGCTTTTATACATTTTTTTAATTGTTAAAGTTTTAATAAATTTAGTTAATTTAATTTTTTAATAATTTTGGACAAATTTTAACTTTTTAATAGACTAAAGGCATGTTTGCAGAGATGCGCCAACTTGGCGGTTCACACAGGTCTACATTTACAGAACGATCTGCCACGCGTTACACTCGCTTACAGTAATTTGTAGTAGCATTAACATTAAACAATTTTTGTGTACGTTAGATTTCAAAATACTTTCCGGCTTTCCTGCTGATCGTCAAAGATCATTTCTAATTGGCAAATTTTGCGGATCCTTGTGCAATTTTTGCCTGAGCTTTTGAACGATTTGAGCGATTTGAAATCATCTTATTGTATTAAAAGATCCGTTTAAATACAGTTTTCTAGATTAGCTCTATTTATTGATCGTATAAGGTTACATCATTGCACATTTCATTTTCAACTTTTTCAACTTTCAACATAAAAAAGCATAGTTTTATGCGCAACAACAAAGTGAAAAATGTTCATCTGTGTTCTCGTTTGTCTGATGTTGCGGTTTTTTGCTTTCGTACGTCGTTTTCCAATTTTCCAATTCCAACTGACCAAGAACAAACAATCGATAATCCAGCTACCACAGTCGTTTTCCAATTTTGTAATTCTTGAGTTGAGCCTAAGTTTTTCTAAACTCAAGCCGAACTTGATCATACTGTTGGTTATTTTTCAGTTTGGTTAAAGTAATTGAACTTGACTTTTGGCTGCTCTAAGCATGATTTGGCAATTCAATTTCGGTCCTTACAGGTGCAGCCAAACGTTAGTTTGATTTTGTTGTTCAAACGCAAACGTTAATTGCTAGAATGTAGCCGCTTTATTATTTTCCACATTACTTTTAGTTGTTTTGGCATCAAATTCTTGTTCTGAGGATTCGCAATTTAAGTTCAAGCACATCGATCACCATTTCAATCAATTGTTAGTTAACGATGTTGCTTCACAACTTGGCTTCAGTTTGACTTTTTGGAATTAGACCCAATTCTCTGATCATTTTCACTCGATATTTAAAGTCACATCCTGATTTTTAATTGGTAAATATTGGCGGCATTTAGCAACTTCAACATCTGTGCAATTTCAAGCTTGACGGCAATTTCGCTTCACTACAGTACACTCCAGTTCACTGCGGTCGGATTTCTGGAGGTGATTGTAATGTTCTCATACAATAAACGTTTTCGTGGCCGTTACAATAGAAATTTGCGTTGTCACTGAACACCCATCAAGTGTGGATTTTTTTGCCTAAACTAAAGCCACTTTGTACAATTTTTTGCGATGGTGAGTAAGTTTCAAATTTTCCTCCTTATTGTCAACGTAAACAACTGGACCATCAGTGTTCATCGCACGACATTACAAGTTTCATTTTTGCCAACCGCATTATAAGTGAATATGAATTTTTGTTTGGGCAACCTTTTTTTTGCGCGATCCATGAGCGAATTTGCTCGAATTGTTCATAACGGCTCTTGATGAATATTTTAAAGTACTTTTAATGTGGCGCAGCGTAGGCTACCCCAGACATCGTTTGATTTTGTTGTTCAAACGCAAACGTAAATTGCTAGAATGTAGCCGCTTTATGCTTTACCACATTACTTTTAGTTGTTTTGGCGTCAAATTGTTGTTCAGTTCCAAGGATGCGCAATCAAAGTTCAAGCACATGGATCACCATTTTAATCAATTGTTAGTTAACGATGTTTCTATACAACTTGGCTTCGTGTTCAGTTTAATTTTTGGAGTTAGACCTAGTTTTCTCATCATTTTCAAATGATCTTTAAAGTCACATCATGATTTTGTCGTTAGATGGTGGCGTGACATTTAGCAACTTGAACATTGCATTTTATATTTTTGATAGTTGTGTCAGCCTCTGATGGCTGTGTCAGCCATCAAATTAGTCCACTCTGAAGATGGTTTTAGAATTTCTTTAAAGATCAAATGTTGTGTGCCAGTATTGATAATCATCGCCGAATTCACTCCTAATCGGTTCTTCTTTTATCAGTTGTTTGTTAACTAACAGTAATAAAACACACACCGCTCTATATTTTTTTGAATTCGACTAGACTTCCTTGCAACCAGTCTATTTGTAGTATATTATTAAACACTTGGCTCCCAATTTGGCTTTTTCTAAACAAACATTTGTCATAAACAAACATTTGTCATTTATAGAATTCTTAAGTTTCAAGGATCTCTAAATATTTTTGTATTTGGTGGCAGGTGAACATAGTTGACAGAGTTGACTTTTATACGAGTTTGATCTGCCGCCAAAATAGCCCCATGATTAACATTCAGTGGACGTCAAGTTGTCCTGGCGCCAAAACTCGTTTTTCTAACATTTCTAACTTTTTTGCTTACGAGAGCACAACTAGAAAGTTTCGGCTGAATTTCGAAGTCATTTGCGTCTGTGATGGTCGAACATAAGAAATTACTAAGAAAACATTTTTGGCTGTGAGGCGTGGTTCAGAGTCTATTGAGTCCATTCGTTGAAAGTTTAAACTGTAGCAAGTCAAAATGCGGTTCAAATCCAAAACAAAAATCGGTTGGTAATCTACTACTTATACTACTGAAACCACGTGAATTAAATGTACTTCACAAAGCCATTTTTATAAGAACAACTTATAAGCTTTGACGGCTTGGACGGCAAATAAAGTAATTATTTAACATTAACAATTAGAAACTAAGTTCCTGCTGAAACTTTGAGTTACTTCTTAGTTTTGCACTACTTTACTTTAATTTAATTTAAATTTAAATTACAACTTTCGCTTGATGTGTGTGCCTTTTTAGTTTTACATAAAAATTACGATTGCTGATGAAACCTCTAGTTATTTTTTATTTGGGTTTTTTTGTTTTTTTTTAAACTTTTTTAAAACTCACTTTTTACTTTTCCATAAGAAGTTACCAAACGAGCCTACAGATTAGCTTTTTTTGACAGTTACAGTGTAAAACTACGAGCAAAGTCCATAAAAATGCTTCAGCTATGTAGTATACATACTATACTACATAGCTGATAAATAGTAGTCATTGTTTCCCACGTGATAGAGCTGTTTGCGGGTGATATGGATTTGGAGGCAAAAAAGGTTATAATAATTGTGTAGCTTTTGATACTCATTTTTAAGCACCGAGTGGTTCCAGCAATACATTCACACAACGGAAATATCACGTATCGATTTTATTTCTCTTGAAAAATTGATTTTCCTTTTTACATTTCACAAATTTTTGGGTAATTGCAACATTTCGTTTTTAAAGCTAAGTGCCGTATCGAAGATACGGGTTTAAAACCATAGATATTCTCTGGAATTTAGTCTTTTTTTAATTTTTAATAATTTTTGAGGAGTTCGGTTCGGTGATTTTATTACCGAAAAGAGATTACAGCTGCACAATACAGCTACCAAAAAAAAACAGTTTTCGATCTGCAACCTGTGACTAAATAAACTGGCGTGTTTTCAGTTAACAGTTGTTGTGAGATTTTTGGTGTGGCTGGTTTTCCATGATTAATACCGTTTTAGAGATCAATTTTTGCATCATAATAAAGAACAACTATTGTAATGTAAAAAGGTCAGTCAATAAGTCAACAATCTTGCAATCTAGCAATATGCAATCTTGCAAACAATGCAGTTCTTAGTTGCTCACGGCAGTCCCTTTACTGAACAACACTTTGCTTGATTTTAGTTCGGTTTTGCTGCCTTTAAAGACAACTTTTATTATCTCTGCGTGAAATTTTTGTCATTATTTTCTGGGATTATTATTTTTTGCTTCAAATTTGTTCTTTCCGAGAAATAATCAAAACCTTTGTTGTTGTTGCTGATCACAGCTGACACAGCAAATTTTTGACTGTAATCGATGAAAACACGATAAATAAGACTTTTTTTGAAAGCGTTCTTGCTCTTTTGCATAAAGCTTATTTTACTGCTTATTTAATAGAGCGTCAAAATATAATTTTTGCAACATCAACGAGTTTCCGCAATTTTTTTCCTGGTTATCTGCAAACTGTACTTTAGTAGACAACGCAATTTGCATCTATATGTATTCTTTGATATGAAAGAGGTGCAACGTGTTCATTTTTTGACCTTTCATTCCAATTCCAACGACAAAAATTCAGGAATTTTTCTTCAAGTCTTTCATATTTTTTGAGTCCAACACGTTTGGGTGGCTCAACTTTCCTGCTTCCACATCGCTTGCACGTTTCGTGCTCGTACTGTTAATTGTTAAATTTTAATATATTTTGGACAGATCATAAAAAAAGCGCAACCGAACGACGACGGACATTACCGAAATGTGGCCTCAACAAAGGAATTGCGCAATCGTTTCTACTCACGATCGCCACTTGATTTTCAAAAATGATTTGTATATAAGCGGAGCGTTCGATCATTCGTGATCAGGACGCATATTTATTTTTTGAATGCTACTTAAGATTACCCTAAGGTTGTAGAGCGACATCGATCTCTCGCTAACGTTCGTTAACGCTCTACTAAACCGATAAAGAATGTTTTTTAAACGCGATTTTACGCTTTTTGATTATTCGTAGGGTTTAGTTGTTGTCGTCAGGCATCTTTGTTCTTTAAAGTTTCGAGATTGTTCTCTAACAAACGCCAAAAACAAGAAATCAGCAATTTTATTGAAGTTTTTAATATTTTTTTGCGCCATTACCGCCAAAATCAACAAATTTTTGATGCTCGAATCGCTTTCACACTTCTATTTCCCTTTAAATTTTTAATAAACAATTTAATTTTCAATAAATCGCGCCATTTAATTATTTAATAAATTTTCAAATTTTAATAAATTTTGTACAAATTTAAATTTTTAATTAATTTGTCTTTGCATTTTTGCCAATTACGTCACGAAAAGTGATACGTTTTGCAAACATTGCATCTCAAGGCAAAAGCGAACTAGTTCAGTTTGGTTATGCCTTAGAACCAATAAAGAATGCACGTTTTGCTCACCCTCACGGTTAGTCCTAAAACTATTTTCCGATTTTAGTCACTATCTCGCCATTCCTTGTTTTTTCAACTTTTGACCAGTTTTTGGAGACATCAAGTAATTTTCCAGAGTGAAATTATCATATAGTTTCATCATAAATCGAATTGTTTGATCGGATAATTCGCTCGTCTGCCCAGATGCAGTAACTTGGCGGTTCATGTAGTTCATACACATTTGCAGAGCGATCTGTCACATAATTTGTAGGTCTCTGCAACCCATTAAGCATCATTTTGTTATTCAAAGAATTCAAAGAATATTTCAAAGAATAAAATCAAAGAATTTTTGAATACAACACGATGTTGAAATACGCGTTGGCTTATAAATAGCCTATGCTCGGAAGCTGTTTTTTTTTAATTCACAGATCCCAACTGTTTACTTCAGGCTCTAATGACTGTAGCTTTAATTTTTTGGTAACTACTCCAAAGCATAACAAACAAAACATAACGTTTAGAAACAATGTTTATAAACGCTGAAGTGCGCGCAATCCGCGCCTTCTTTAACTGTGATTGTGATCTGCCATCTTTAAAATAGAATTTGAACTGGATCGCGCGCGAATTGCAAGTACATTAATTCGGATTTCATCTTTGCACTGAACAACAAACGTTCGAAAATTATTTAACTTGCTTCTCGTTAACAAAAACCCGCTTCATCACCAAATCAGACACCTGACATCTATCGTCATTGCAACGTTTGAAAGACGTGCGCGCGGTAGCTCATTGGCAGTGCGTTTGTCTGTTGTGCGCGGTGTCTAATAAAGTTCGACGCCCAGTGGTGTCGTCACTTTTGCGTTGAGTTTTCCGAACGACCGGTCGTTTCAACGTCTCGAATGACTCCGTTGCGGACGGAAAAACACACAGGCACACACACAAACATACCGTTAGTTTTCGCTTTATTATAGAGGGGGATGAGGGAATAAATTCATCGTCATTTTATTGATCTCTTGTTTCTGCCTCCTTGTGTCGTTTTTTTTTTGCTTCTTGTATGAATGTTGAAGTAATATGTTACCGAAGAAGCTGAGAATTTTATTAAAGGAAAACAACAATTTTTGAAAAAAAAACTTTCAACTTTCTTCTTGCATGGAAGACCGTGTTGTAGTTCCTTTTATTTTTGCACAGCCAGAGCTTTATTTTCATAATGATCCTTATTACTGAGTCGTTAAAAACCCGAAATCACGTTCAATTTATTTTATTTTAATCTGTTGCTAAACTTTGTTTCTGTCAATCAACCGGGCCCTAAGACAATGATAGGGCTGTCCGCTGTTTTAGCGCCCGGCTGGATTCTTTCCTTTTGGTGTTTTCCAGATAAAAGATTCCCGACCGGGAAAAGAACCCAAATGGGCTACAAAAGCATTTAGAGATGTTATTGAATTATGGTACAGAGTGCGGTCATGCCACAAAATCTCGATTTTGTAATACTATGAATTTATGATAAATACTTAGAATGTTCAATTGGGTTCAAAGAAATGGATAAATCACTTTCCTAAACAGCGATTTTGAACGTACAGACGACTTGTTAGACGACTTTCGCAAAACACCCGACCAGTCCATCAGCGCCTCTGTCTGCAAAAGTATCCTTCGGACAGCAGTAATCATACTTCTCGTAGTAGTCGTAGTAGCTCCAACAACAATACGGCTTGCCATCCGGACGAACCGATCTCAGTTCTTGATTTTCAGGACAGCAGAACGCTGTGCCAGCTTTGTAGGTGTCGGACGCAGCACAGCAGAGCGGTTTATCCTCCAGAATCGCTTTTAGGTGTTTTCCTCGTTTACAACAGAAATCCCTTCCATTTTTGCGCTTCTGGAATTGTTCGCCTCTAATGCAGCAATGGTCATCTGAGGTCAATTCTGTGAAATGAGGACAGCAAATCGCGACTTCTTTCTGCACCTTGAGAAGGCGATTACCGCTGGGGCATTCAACATCAGCTACGGTATATCCATTTGACGCTAAAGTAACAACAACGGGTTAATAAAGCATCATAGAGCCTACAGACGCAGTTCGTGATGTCAGTTCCAACAAGAGCACAGAATGTCTTCTACAATTGAGTCAATTTTAACGTTTGAAACATCAGGCTTACAATCTTTTCCAGCATATGACAGTCGCTTCCTCCTACAGCGCATGATCCCGAGATTATGTCGCTAACTGAATATCGATTAGAATTACTTTTTGAGCGGTTTACCGTTTCTGTCACTGTCAGCGTGGCAAATATTGTCATCAGCCTTGGTATCCAGGATGTAATCGTGAATTTTAGAGTCGGTTTTGGCCATAAAACGTGAGAATTGCTTCAGGAGTGCACAGGTCATGGAGTCTCCTTCACGTTTGAACATGAATCCAATCTTCTGTCCGTCCTTTGCCAGCGTGGCGCAGTCGTTGACGTGCGTGACGTTCACATTGTCCTCAAAAATGCCGACATAATCGCTTGGGACATACGTGTACCGTATCCGAGCGTATACAAAAGCCTAAACTCAACTTCATCTAATCAAAGATAGCGGCTCACTATTTGGAAGCCGAGAAAAACAGCGACTTTCATTTTCAGAGTTGGAGGACAGAATGACTCTAAGCCAGCCGGCTGGGATTAGGCATATGTCTCTCTTGTCTCAGCGATAAAAGGTCGCGTTTCTTGGGGTAACGGAACATGTCTCATCAATTTTGTTCCACGGCACTTCATGTTTTCGCGTTGTGTTGTCAAGAGAGAAGCACAACGAATGTCAAACGAAAATGAAGATCAGATCAAAAAGCTTCTTAAAAGCCTTGCCCGAAATTGTTAGGAAAGCAAAAGAACAACTTCTAGCAGAGAAGATGTTTCCTGTCTCATCGATAAAAACTCGCGTTTGGGGCGACGGAAGATGCCATGTCAAATTATAATCACCTGCGGCAAATGACGCCGAAACCGAGACAGAAATCGAGTTGACTAGCACTTCATTGACCTCCTCCCCGTCATCGAAAGAGCTTCAGTCTGCTCGTCTCTTCGCTCCAATTTGTTGAAATGAAATCGTTGGATTTTTGACAATAATTAACTATTCGTTGTTAGGAAAACGTTGAAACGGCCTATTCCATTGAAATAGGCCGTTTTCTTCAGAGAGATCATTTCATCTGCGTTTTAGGTTGCCACATATGCCCGGATACGGTAATCGACAGAAATCGACTTTATTAACACCAAGCTTCAGAGTTCAAAAATTCATAAAATTCTTCTAGATAAAATACTGTAGCGACATTGGTCCCTAACTAATGGTGCATTCCCTTACTTTTTGAGTCAAACCAAAAATCTCTTTTACAAATTCTTTGCTTTTTGCTTTTTTACATTTGCGTTTACATTTTAAAATTTTAATAAATTTGTCTTGCAATTTTATTTTTTGCCAACTACGCCAGGATTTTAACTGCAACTCACTCGTTTTGTAAACAATTGCAACCGATCACGGTCGTCAAAACAAATGCGCACTAGTTCTATGCCTTAGAACTAATAAACAATGCACGTTTTGCTGACCCTTGCGGTCCTGAAACGAACATTAAACCAATTTATTTTCAATTTCAATTCAATTTTTGATATAATTTTTTTGTTTTTGCTTCAAAGCTACAATGATTTTTGCGCGACAAGTTTTTGGTTTTTGGATTTTTTCATACGCCCAGTCCACAACACATCAACTCCAGTTCCGTTCGAATTTATTGAAGAAGCGCACCAAGCCTGGGAACTGAGCCCAGAATGCCGTTTGCTGTATGGCGCAAACAGATCAGCGGGACGGACGGTTTCGAACCGTGAAACAGGATACTATTGGATGATTCAGCGACATGAACGTATAGGCTGATCATCCGCTTCATCAAGACATGGCTGGGCTCAAAACGTGTTTAGTACAGATTATTAAACAGTTGTAATTGTGACATGTTCAGCCTGACAACAAAGAGTGTGCGACAATGCGATTTCGCACTTTGCGCGCATAAACGTCGATTGTTCAAGGAAGAAACAGACTTCATCAAACGACCGCCAACCGCTATGAACGCGTTTGCCTTTCTCCCCAACGAGATTATCAACGACGTCGTCATTATCGCCGGCGATATAAGCAGTGATCTGCTCCCACAACGTTTTTACCATGAATTTCTTGTCAAACTCAATGGTCCTTGGGGCGAATTTGCCAGGAATGCAGCGCCGATCATGTTTATTGTTGACAAGTTCGTTTTAAGAAACAAAGGATCGCCAGACCAAGAAGTGAGCTTTGAAGAAGCTAAAAATCGACTCATCTGTTACAGCGAGTTCACGTCAAACACGGACGATTGGGAACTCATTAGACAGGTGGCGCAAAATCTCTATGATTCCATTGTACTCTACGGTGCTACTATTCCCAGCAATGTTCTAAGCCTGCTAGGAAACAGATTTTCCAAAGTCACCTGGTGCGAATGGAAATTACCGGGAAAAGAGGCGATCGAGTTTCTCAAGCGTCAGCTGCGATCGAAATACCTCAGAAAATTTGTTACCCACTCTGTTGAGTTACGAGAAAAAGAGTTTAACAATCTCATCCTCGAGTTTGTGAAGAAACCAACGTTTGAACGTCTCGAATGTATGGACTACATTTTGCCCCAAGTGTTCATAGAAGCTGACAAGGCGTGGAAAAGAAGGAATTCGTTCTGGATGGAGAAACAATGGGTCAGTGGCAAATGCACTGTTGAAGCTGCAAAAGAACTTGAGGATTACTTTCAAACGTTTGCGAGCCAGTACAATGATCTAGTACAATCGACTAGTGCTCATTCCTTTGAAAGTTCAGCAAAAAGAACTATCACTATGCGGCGCATGCATGCTTCACATGGAACTCATTTCTCGCTTCAGTTTTTTCAAGTTTAATGCGACAATGTATAATTTTTATTTATGACACATTTTATTTTCCACTTAAGCGATATCAAGCATCATGTTTATGCGTAGCATCAAATTGAACAAATGTTCATTTTGTTCCCGTCCAGGTATTTCATGTTTGCGATTTTTGCACACCTGCTAAAACAATGATCACATGTATTTTCTGAATGCAGCCGTACTGTTTTTAATTCAAGCTTCCTGGCGAAATGTCTTCACTTCAATGATGCCAACTCGTGACCCGAAAAAATTTCCGAATTTCGAGTCGCAATTTAAAAAATTTAGGACAGTTCTGAGGGAATTTTTATTGATGAACTCATCGTTATAGTAATCTTATAGGCGTAGTAACGTGTTGTATCGTTAAACATAGTTTTCGAATTTCTAGCCGACTCGTGACCGGGCGTGGCCCGTGACGTGGTCGACCGGAAAAGATTTTGACATCGAGGCGGCATTACTGCTTGACGTCATCGGAGGTTGGCGCAGCAGCCTAACAAAATAATTCATTTTTGTACTTTAAATGTCCCAACAATTAGAACAGACAACAAGAATAGTCCGTCTAAATCAACTTATTGTTGTTGGAGTATCCGTTTTTTGCAAATGTAATATTCTACTACCTGCTAAAACGATGTTCAATAACTTGTGTTTTTAAATGCACCAATTCAGAAATTTTTTAAACTCAAGTGTTGGTAGTGAATTTTTTTGGCAGCGGTTGACGTAGCAGCATAACAACATAATTCATTTTTGACAACATCAATAATATCAATCAATCAACATCAGAGATGTTCGGGTCTGAAAATCTTCGGGTACCCGGAACCGAACCGGAATACGAACCGGATCCGGAAAGTTTAATCAGTTAATAAAGGAGAACACGCGTTACATTTGGTAATTGCGAACGAATGTACCTCGTGATGAGACCAAACTGTCAATTGAAATCGGAACCGAACCGAAATTTTTGTTTACCCGGAACCGGAACCAGACCCGAGAACCGGATGTTCCGGGTACCCGGAACCGGAACCGGTAAAAACCGAACCGAAGCGGACCCGGAACCGGAACCGAACATCTCTGATCAACATCAATCTTATTGTTGTTGGAGTAACCGCTTTTGTAACTTTAATGTTCAAACCAAGCTAGCAAAACTTAATCACAAGGTTACCGCGTCTTTCTAGCAACTGCAATTATTCTGTAGTGTCGATATCTTGCCTAATATATTGCCCTCCCTTTTCAACAACAGCGAATATTAGGCCGCGGAATCATTTTTGTGAACGATATGTAAGATTACACTGCAGTTGCAGAAGACATCGATCCTTCACGTGTTGCATTCGTTTATGCCAAGGTTTTAACTAAAAAAAGATAAAAAAACATGTTTTCAATCGCGTCTTACATGTTTGGTGTTTGGTGCAGTTTTTGCTTTTCGATTATTCAGGGTTTTAGTTGTTGTCGTTAAGCCATACATTTTTGTTCTCCAAAGCTGCGAAATAAATTCTGTACAATTTATTTTTTTAGTAATTTTGTACATTTTTAAATTTTAATAAATTTACTTTTGCATTTTTGCCAACTAAAAATCATATGTTTTGTAAACAATTGCACCCAATTGCACGGTCGTCAAGACGAATGCGCACTTGTTTTGTTTGGTTATGCCGTAAAACCAATAAAGAATGCATGTTTTGCTCGCGGTTAGTCCTGAAAAGAACAGCTATAATGATTTTTTCGAACCTATTTTTTTTATTTTTTGCATTTATTTTTGATCCATCTTTGTTGCAAAGGCGACAACAAGTAAACAATTTCACTTCGATGAATTCTTTTTTTTAATGCAGCCGCTATGTTTTTAATTCAACCTTGCTGGCGGAATGCCTTGACTTCAGTGTTGCCTACAAGTCAGTGACTCGAGTCGGGCCGACTCGTAACTCGACACGAAAAGATTTCCGAATTTCGAGTCGCAATTTAAAATATTTAAAATTGTTGGATTGACAAGGCGCACATTTGCAGAGATGCATTAAATTGGAGCTTTAGGTCTACATTTGCATAGCAATCTTTCACGTGCTACATTTTGCTTATTTCAGTAGTTTGTATTTTTTTGTTGTTATGCTATGCATTTGCAGTCTTTTCGGCCAAAAGTGATTGATTTTTGGTCCATCAAAGAGCTTACAACGGCGCCGACAACAAGTAAACAGTTTTTCTTCATAACTACAAAGATTTTTGCGCACTAATGTCTTCTTCGCAATATTGCCTTTGAATTCAACTTTTGAAGTGAAACAACAGAGCACAGTTCAAGCCACATTCGTGCAGTTTGAATGTTTTGTTAACTCTAAATTGCAACGACGTTTTTTTTGCGTTTTTTGCTCATTGACACATGTTTCGGAACGCCTTGACATCAAACACGTTTACGTTTGGTCAAGACTGATTTTATTTTTGTCTTTGAGTGGTTTACCAACACTAAAAACCGAAAATTCTCTGCTAGTTGTTTAACCGTTTTCTGAAATTTTGCCAATTTAACTACCAGACATTATTCAGGGTTTATGGAATATTCGATTCTTCCCTGACAGTTTTTGAATTTTTTGAATTTTTGATTTCAGTGTGCAGAACATGCGGAAACGCCAAAAAAAATCAGAAAATTGCACTTAACAAGAAGCGGTTGATGCAGTCGCGCAACCGGACTCAGAAGCGATCGCCGAGAAGCCCGTCATCGAAAACAGCTCCAGTTTTGAGATAATTTTTTTGTAACGGTATTTGACATAATTTTACGCTTTTAAAATTTCCGATGCTCGGAAACCGCTTTTTGATCCACAGATCAGAGCTGGTCACTGTAGGCTCTAATGACAGAAACTTGATTTTTTTGGTAGCTTTGCAAACGCTTACATCACAACCTTTTGAGCAACCCGGCTGATTGTCGGAACGTTTTCTGCCTCCTGTTCTAGGATTTCATGATTTTCTGTTTAAGATGTGCAGTGAATTGTTCACACCTGGATAATCAACAGAATTGTGCAAATTATCAGCTTGCAGATTTTACTTAAAGAACGACTATCTGTACGGCAAGGAGTAATAAATTCTATATAATTATTTTGCGGTCGAGAAAGCAATCAAATTGTAATATCAAAACTTACACTCTTAAAGATGAGCAGTTCAGGGCACAGTACCTTTTTTTACATTTCAGCTGATCGATGTGCTCTTTCATATAGCAATTATTTTATTTTTGCATTTTTGCATTTTTTCATAGCGACAAGTTATAGCGACTTCCAACTCATTATCAATGAGTTCATAGTTGTACTAGTAGTGAACAACGTTTGAAAAATGATAGTATTGTTTTGAATTTGAACATTTTTGAGTCCCTTTAAATTGCTGCAGCGATAAGTTCTGTAGGAGTAGTAGTTCTTATTTCTCGTTTTATAGCCTAGTTTAGCGCAGTGCGTCTATATTTTTGCGTTTGTTAGTTGACAAAATCAAACAAAATCAAACACGATTTACGCACGATTAAGGAAGGGATTTACAATTTTGTCAGACCAAGTGGCGTAATGGAAACAACGACAAAGTAACATTTGACACATGACGCTTGCTTTAAATTTTGTTTTTAACAATCAATCGTCGCAAACTAAAAAACAACCTCTAAGGTACTCTCATTGCAACGCTGTGGCTCATTGACGTGTTACATTTCAAGGGTGTTTGTCTGTTTGCGCGGTGTGTTTTCTCGAAAGACAATGATGAGGACAGAACATTCGAAATTTGATTTCATTTGACAGAACGTTGACGAAAAATTTTTTACATTTTCTCGTTTCGTTTTTCGTTTCACTTGTTTTTTTTTGCCCTGGTTTTTGTTGAATTTGAATTATTTGAATTTTTTGGTTGTGGTTTTTGGTTTGGCACTGGTTGTTCGCATACATGTAACGTTGTTTTATCTGTACGATCCGTACGAAAGTGGGTCTGAAGTTCTCGGAATAAATCGGTCAGCACATACTAAATGCCCTAAATTTAACTTAAACATATCCCGAAGGCGCAATGAAGTGCCTGACCGGGAAAACAACACAAATGGGCCTGACAAAAACCTTAATAGATTTATTTAATTATTGTACACACAGAGTAAAGTCACGCTACAAAATCTCCATTTTGATTACTCGTCATTTCCGTGGAATACACCGGTTCGGAGGCTCAAAATCGTTGTGAGAGGGACAGCAGAACGTGTAGCCATTCTTCTCTTTGAAATATTTCTTCGTCGGACAGCAGCCGCGCACTCCACTCGATGCTTCTTCCGGCAGATCGCCTTCCTTGCAGCAATATTCTAATTTGCGCCACGTTGTGTACTTTAGTTCGCGAGTAGGACAACAACCCGATCCCTTGTGGTAGGAGACTGAGGAGTCACAGCAGATCACTTTTCCTCTCAAGACCTCTTTGAGTTGTTTGCCGGGCAACAGTACGCTTTTCCGTTCTCAACGGTCTTCAATTCTTCTCCTCTTGGACAGCAGTGGAGCGTTTCTTTACGGAGGGCGATCAGTTCTTCACCAGGAGGGCATTCGGTGTGAGCTACCGTATATCCTTTCGTGGCTGAGCATATTAGTCACGTTTAACCGTCTCATCGTGTAATGGTCAAACTTACAGACACAATGAGCGTTATCGGTTCCCACCAAGACGCAAAATTTTTTCTAAAGTGTAGCTAGAAGCAGGGGCAAGTAGTTAAAACCTACAATCTTTTCCAGCATCTGACAGCCGCTTCCCTGAACAGCGCATGGTCCGGAGATGATGTCGCTAACTGAGTATCTGCCTAAACATACCAATATTAGGACATCTTACCTGTTTCGATCGACATCCGCATAGCAAATGCTGTCGTTAACTTTGGTGTCCAGGATGTAATCGTGAATATCAGAGTCCGTTTTGGCCACAAAACGCGTGAATTGCTTCAGGAGAGCGCAAGCCATGAAGTCTTTCTTGTAATTGAAGCGGAATCCAATCTTCTGCCCGTCCATTGCCAGCGTGGCGCAGTCGTTGACGTGCGTGACGTTTACGTTTTCCTCAAAAACGCCGACGTAATCGTTTGGGAGATACGTGTACCGTATTCGAGCGCATACAAAAGCCTTAACTCAACTTCATCTAATTAACGATAGCGTCTTACTATTTGGAAGCCGAGAAAAACAGCGACTTTCATTTCCAGAGTTGGAGGACAGAATGACTCTAAGGATTAGGCATATGTCTCGTCTCAGCGATAAAAGGTCGCGTTTCTTGGGGTAACGGAACATCTCACATCAATTTTGTTCCATGTCTGTATTGCAGCACTTCATGTTTTTGCGTTGTGTTGTCAAGAGAGAAGCACAACGAATGTCAAACGAACACGAAGAGCAAAAAAGCTTCTAAAAAGCCTTGCCCGGAATGGCTACCAAAATCTCAAGCACTAGCAGAGCAGTTGTTTGCTGTTTCATTGATGAAAAGTCGCGTTTTTTGGGGAAATGTCAAATTTTAATCATCTGCGGCAAATGACGCCGAAACCGAGACAGAAATCGAGTTCACTAGCACTTCATTGACCTCCTCCCCGTCATCGGAAGAGCTTCAGTCTGCTCGTCACATATCTCTACGCTCTGATTTGCAGAATTAAAATCGTTGAATTTTTGACAGCTGGTAGCTTTGACAGTTGTTTCGTTCTTATGACGTTGTAGTAGGCCGTTTTCTTCAAAGAACGTGTGACTATTGGCTACGTTGTAGCATTGGCTACGTTGTAGCCTTGTAACCATTCAGCTAATCTGCGTTTTTGGTTGCCACATATGCCCGGCTAAGGTACACCTATCTCCCAAACGATTACGTCAGGATTTTCGGTGAGAAGGTGAACGTCACCCACTTCGACAAAAATTTATGTTTCAAATTTGTGTATTTGTGATCCACGTGCGTCCATAAATCACTTTGTAACCATGACGTAGCCATGTTTGTGGAGGAAACGCTTGTCGTAACAGCACGTCTTTCTGTTTTAGGAATTGCCAACTCACGCGCTTCTCCAAGCAACGCGATCTTTCGATGTGGAAAACAGAATTTCAGTCTTCGATTTCGCCACGAAATGCGATGCGTCGTTATCTTCCTGTGCTCCGTTGTAAGACCAGCTGAGTTATGATCGTTTACAGCTCGCTTAAGGTAGCCACGTCCGCCCGGATACGGTACACGTACCTACCAAACGATTACGTGGGCGTTTTTGAGGATAACGTGAACGTCACGCACGTCAGCGAGTGCGCCACGCTGGCGACTGATCGGAACAAAATGGGATTCCGCTTCAAGTACGAAGAGGAGTTCATGACCTGCGCTCTCCTGAAACAATTCACGCGATTTGTGGCCAAAACAGACTCTGATATTCACGATTACATCCTGGACACCAAGGTCAACGACAGCATTTGCTATGCGGATGTCGACCGAAACGGTAATCTACTCAAAGTTGGCCATTTTAAAGTGATTTTCAGTTAGCGACATAATCTCAGGATCGTGTTCCCTCCGAGGAAGTGACTGTCAAATGATGGAAAAGATTGTAAGTTCAGCATTTCAGACATCTTTTTAGCGAATCTTTTAGAAGAATTACTGTACATTTGTGGGTACTGACAACGCTGAATGTATCTGTAAGTTTAATTAATTTAATTACTCTTCTAAAACATTAAATCTAGCAGCCAACGGTCAAACTATGTCATCAATCGAGTGTCCAACTGGAAAACGACTGGTCAAGCTGCAAAAGAATGTCGCACTTTGCTGTCCTGATGGAACCGAATTGACAAAAGACGACCGCTGCTGTCCCAACGGCCAAATCTTCCAAAAACACGAAAACGGAAAAGACTTCTGCTGTCCTACAGGCAAGGAGTTGAGAGGAATCAAAAACGGATATGGAACGTGCTGCAATCCCGACGAGGGCTACCATTCAGTAAACGACTTTTGCTGCGGATACATGGAGGATGGAAGTCCCTATGTTTTTGTTCAAAATAGCGTTGGATCAAGGTGTTGCTCAAGAGGCAGCACTACACTAGTGAAAGCTCCCGACGGCCACGTTGCCTGCTGTTCCGCAGAATACAAATATGCCAGAAAATGCGGCGAAGATTACTACTGCATGCAGAAACAAGACCAAAACTGTTGACTTATTGACTGATTTACTCATTAATGTTTCGTTTATTTGTGAAAATGAATAAAAAAGAAATCAAAAACGGATCTGGAGCAACTCCAGACAGTTACATTGCTTGCTGTCCAACAGGATACGATTACGTAAAAAAAATGCGGAGAAAAATACATATGTGTTAATGTCAAATGAGTTAGTCGCTATACTCAATGAATTTTGTAGTAAAATATAGTCTATTTCTCGCCTAGCTCTGCACTGGTACTGTAGGTGGCCCAAAGTTCGTCGCGGCAAGGCCGAAACTAATGTGGCAGAACCGTCGGAATCTGCGGATTTTTGAATTTTTGTGTAATTCTGGCGATTGGATCGTGTTCGCCGACGTCGAATTGACAATAAACTGCACCCTCACCATCTGTAAAAATCGGCAAAACTCTGTTCTACGTCTAACCTCCACTCTTTGGCTATTATTTTGTCGTTGTGCGATTGTTTGCCTCGAATCGATGTATTCTCGACTGCGCAAGGGAAAACTGAGGTCGGCGAACACAATGCAATGGCCAGGATTACACAAAAAAATCCGCAGATTCCGACGATTCTGCCACAATAGTTTTGGCCTAGCCGCGACAAACGTTAGGCCACCTACAGTACCCGTGCACAACTAGGCGAGAAATAGACTGAAAACTCCTATCATCACCGTCAAAGCTCAATGACAGCAAATATAAAGCTGATGGTTTTGGATTTGATGCTGCGGAGCTTCCGTGCACAATGCGTTCATAGTAAAATGTTCGAAGCGATTAGGTCGGCACGTTTAAAGACAAATTGAATGACGTTCGACATTCTTTGATTCGACATTTGACGTGAGTGACATTCTGTTTGTCTCTAAGAAATTGAGATCACGTCATTAGAGAGGAAATGGCAGGCCTGACACTATTTTTGCATCAAAAACTGTCTGGTTGCCACGGCGTTGTATCTATCGCTAATCACAAATTCAGGTTTTTTTTTACTTTAAAAAAAATTTCCACTTGCTGCTCTTTGCATTGTCACCGTTTTTGACGCTTTTGACCCTTTGGTACTGGCCAGAAATGAATTGCAGAGGATACTTGAACGGAACGCGATGGTGCAGCCCTCGTCGAGATGATTGACGCGCACGTTGTCCTTAAAAATGCCGACATAGTCGGGAAGTACGTGTACGGTATCGGAAAAACTCGCTCACTAAATTTAATTTTTGTTGATAAATATGGAGTGTAAGTATTCTTTTTCATTTCTAGCGGATCCGACTCGGTAGAAATCGTCGTTTTCAGCGCCATCAACGATGTAATCACGAAATTTCGGAGGCATTTCACCAGTTTTAGCCGCAAACGCGAGAAATGCTGCACGCGCGGTCTCTTCGCTTCAGTCATTCCGGTCAGGGAGAGCTAGTCGGAACAAAAAAAAACTGACATGACGAAAGCCGATGCTGCGTGGTAACAGCGTGCCTCCAAGAAGGAACGAACTGCAATTGTACCTGGACACTTGCCGCGAGCACGAAAGACTCCATAATATCATTTCCGCTTGGAGAGCGATCTAAGTTCAAATCTTACAATTGCTAAAAAAAATCACAATTTCGCAGTTCACAAATCACTAATTATTCGTTCGAAGCATCCAGTTCGTCGTTACACGTAGCCAAGATTTTGTTAACCTAAAACCGTTTTAACTATAAACAACAATTGTTTAGAAAGAAAAATCCACATACCTTTGCAAGAAAGATCCACATATCCTTGGCATCCTCATAGTTTCGCAAAAAGCTCGCTTCTCCCAAGTTGCGGTACATCGTTTCCATTTGTTTGTTGATTGTGTCAAGTTTCTAAAAATTTAGAAAACAAAAAAATAGTGAAAATCGTATTTTTAGTAACCTTTTCCAACTCCACAGTTAAATATTTGCTTTCTTCTCTTAACTTCTTTGCTTGCTTGATCAACGCACAGTGCTTCTTCATTGCTGTTTGAAAAACGACGCTTTTGACTCCGGAAATGTGATTTTTGTGATAATCCAAGATGCAGTTGCCGCAAAACAGATCCTAAAGAAATGCAAGTCACTATTAGCCAGACCAAACTTGTTTAACTGCATTTTTGCACAGTTTACACGTGAACATCTGATTGGCTGGAACGTGTTTCCCACATCCGCATGTATTCTGAAGTTCTTCGACCTCCATTTGATCCAACATCCCTTGAATTTAAATTTACAAAGAATCTGAACGGTTAAGTACCTTGAAAAGCCCAATTTACGGGCAAAGAATCAGTTTCCTTGATGCTGTTACTGACTCGACAAAACGGACAAGTCAGGGTTTTGCTCTTTTCAAACTGGTTAAAAACTGAAATCTTCGTTTCGCATTGTGCACAGATTGTGTGACCGCAATTTTTGAGAATTTTGGCGATTTTTTCGTTGCTAAAGTGCTCGAAGCAAATCGGACATTGATGTTTCAAGAATTCCTCCCTTCCTGTAGATGACAGAAGTCTGGATTCTGGTAAATCAAAGGACCACAACATTGTGCGTCCTCGAGCGTCTTTTCCGCTAATGCAAATCGACTTCTCACTAGTGGCCACATGGTAAACAGCGGAGATGGGTGTTTCATATTGAATACGGCTTGTAATGTCTTGGAGATACCAATGCCTAAAGCACGTAACCGTACAAGAAGTCCATATATGCTTACTTTAAGTCCAACTCATAGAAAAGCAGTTTGTCCTTGCTGTACAAGACAATGATAGCCGTCGAGCGGAAGACGAAAGTTTGATTTTTCAACCCCGAATCAATTGAATCAACTGCGCTCTTCGAAACTGTGATTTCAAGGCGCTGTGGAGCATATTCTGCGTTTTGCAAAAGCGGAACCGAATAAGCGTGATCTCCGGTTCCACCGACGTAATATAAGTGATCTTCGTAGATGAAGGCAGATATTTGGTCGATTGAGCCTAAATTCGAGAAATTCACAGACCAAAAGGGTCAACATACACTGCAGGGGATAATCTGTCGGAAGGCGCAAATTTTGCGCAACAATTTGCTCATTGATGTCTAGTTGAAAAATCACCATTTGCTGCTCAATCTCAGAAGAGATGAGCGTGTTGGAGCGACCGATAAAATCCGTTAATTTTTGTCTGTAAATAGTTGTAAACTGTAAACAGCCATCCGCTCAGCATGCACTTACTGTACTTTACCACTCCACTTTGTCCAAACTGTTTCCGTCTTCACATTAAGCTGCATTTTGTATATAATGCAGGAGTCAGTAGAAGAGCAAGTTTTTTGAGCAAAGCTCAGTTTACCGTTGTTGATGAAAATCGCATTTTCGCGGCTTCCTTTCTAAAATATCGTGTTAGTTAGATCAACACTGATCCTCACATACGCATAGCTGCCCACAATATTTACACGGTAAGCCGCCTTCTATTTTGCAGTTATAGAATCGATTGCGGTCAAGAGCAAGAATCTGTATGTTTGCTTCATCAGATCTGAAATAAACAAATAAGATTAAAAAAACAACATTAAAGCCTTGCCCTTCTTTCAGGTTTGCAGAATACAAATATCCTTTGCTCGCCACAAATGGTTTGACAAAGCTATCCGAAATTAGGAACTCGTTAACATCCATAGCGCTCAGCAGACGACAATCCAAATCAGAGTAAGCAAAAAACACGATCGATCGGGCGCCAGCTATCACAAGCGTTGTAAGGGCAGAGCGGCGGACGAGGAAAGCGAGCAAGGCGGGTTGTTGGCACCCGCGAGGGAAGCGGCGGCGACGACGGTACAGGCTGTGGCGCGGTCCATATGAGACCAAAACATGTGTTGGGCAGACAAGAAGATGCGTGCGACAACAGCAGAGAGCCGCGCCAAAGACCCGCAAGCAACATAAGGATTTTGGTTTATTTTTTAAGGTCAAAGATGTGATGCTCAAACGGACGAATTTGTTGCCTAATCATAGCATTGTCATTTCCGTGGGATACATCGATTCGGAGGCTCAAAATCGTTGTGTGCGGGACAGCAGTAGGTGTAGCCGTTCTTCTCTTTGAAATATTTCTTCGTCGGACAGCAGCCGCGCACTCCACTCGATGCTTCTTCCGGCAGATCGCCTTCCTTGCAGCAATATTCTAATTTGCGCCACGTTGTGTACTTTAGTTCGCGAGTAGGACAACAACCCGATCCCTTGTGGTAGGAGACCGAGGCGTCACAGCAGATCGATTTTCCTCTCAGGACCTCTTTGAGTTGTTTGCCCCTCGGGCAGCAGTACGCTTTTCCGTTCTCAACGGTCTTCAATTCTTCTCCTCTTGGACAGCAGTGGAGCGTTTCTTTACGGAGGGTGATCAGTTCTTCACCAGGAGGGCATTCAGTGTGAGCTACCGTATATCCTTTCGTGGCTGAAAATGGAGGATTGCATTTATGAGCTCTTAGAGCTTTAATTCTGGCCTAGATGTGCATGGCTGTATTAATAACACTCCAGACAGTTCAGAGCAAAAGCGAAATTGTCTGCATCTGTAGAATTCAGGTTTTTTGTGAGATTCTGACGATTGCATCATTGGTTTGGCTTTTGAATTGATGCATTCTCAACTACGCAAAGGTAATTCAGGGTCAGCGAACTCGTCGTCAGAACCTCAACGAACGCATGAATTCCACAGATTTGGGCCATTTTGCTTCAAAAGTTTTGGTCTTTGAACGAACAGTTTGGAGTGTTATACAGTACCCATGCACAGCTAGGCGCGAATAGACTATATTTGCCACTTACAAATGCATTCAGCGTTGTCTGATCCAATAAACGTGCACAACTTTCTCTGAAACAACGCGACCTCTAAGCAGAAGAACCTGAACTCACGATTTTGTCCAAGATATCGCAATCCTTTCCTTTAACTGTGCACGATCCAGAAATGAACTCGCTGACTGTAATAAGCATCCATCAGTCACCCTACTAGTTTAGGGTTAATTACCGTTTCTTGCAGAATCGACACGACAAACATCATCACTTGCAGTCGTGTCCAGAATGTAATCCATCATGTTTCGATCCACTATTTTATAAAAACATCTGAACACCTTTAGGAATGCACAGAACATCTTGTCGCCTCGTGTTATGAACCGGAATCCGATTTTGTTCTTCTCAATCGCCTGCCAGCTGCACTCGTCGATGTGATTCACTTGAAATTCACTCTCGAAAGGCCCATCGTAGCGGCTTGGGAGGTAAGTGTACCGTATCTGAGCGCAGGAGATCTAGAAAACCAAAAACGTATAAGACGCACTTAGAACCTACCGAGGAAAAGAGCAAAAGAAGAATTTTCATCGATAGGACGACAGACAAATGAATTCAATCTGTGTGGCGCGCGCGCTCTGCGTTGCCAGGAGATGGGATGCGGGCGTAAAACGCTTATCTGACACGATTTTTGCATCAAAAACTGTCTGGTTGTCATAGAGTTGTTTTAAAAACAGGCTGAGGCTGCATCAACTTCAACAGTAGCTACTCACTTCAGCACCAAACACTCACATCTACTTTCTGTTAATGTGAATTTGGACCTTAAATTAGTCTAGAATAAACATGAAAACACAGAAATGTGGCTAAATGGCTGCGAAACGATGAAAGTTCATGATTGATTTAAGAAGTAGCGGCGCTTTTTTTGTTTTTATCTGCCAAACGGCAACAAATCTGTGTTTTCAATGGACATTCTAGGCTAATGTGAAGTCAGTTCAGAACCAAACACCTAATCGAACTTTCAGTTGAGTTTTCGCTGTTTTTGACACCAATGGAGTTCATCCAAACTCTGAGCACATGTTTATGGTAAAGTTGTTTTCGGATCCTGAAATACATTTTCCAGTTACTGATGACGGATGATAAAATGAGCTTCATGGAACACCTTGTGTTGCTGGCTTAAGGCTTGTTGCTTAATCATTTTTACTATAGGCTTTCAAATTCGTACTGTACAGCTGCTGCGAAAGCGGACTTTGTTCTCATTTTCCTTTAAATTTGTTGTTATCGCCAACAAACAACCTTTGAACTAACTAAGACAAATGATACAGGCTAGAACAAAACCAACGGCTTTGTTGGAAACAATCAAATTCAATTGGGGCGGCATGCGCCCTCTGTAGTGGTTTGTGGAGGACAAGTTGCTAGGAGATTCGAGAGATCGCGTCGCGAGTGATGCAAATGCGCGCCTGGCACGAGTTTGCATCAAATACTGTCCTGTTACAATGGGGTTGTTTCAAATGCTACTCACTACATAATCTAACGTGTTTTAACTAGCTCACAGCTCCTTTGAATTTTGATTTTATTAGTTGCATATTTCACTCATTTTACTCTGTTTTGCCAATATTCCGACGGATAGGAATTCCAGTCGCTACACTTTGCGTTGTCGCTGTTTTTGATGCAGTGGATGCGCGTGTAGTCTTCCAGAGATTTCTTGCAAAGGAGGATTCCGTCGAACTCAGGTCCGCAGCAATGAATGTAGCCAGTGGTCGCTTTAAAGGGAAGCAACTCTTTGTAGCAGCACGCCGAGACGCCCTTGTGTGTGTTCCAGTACGTCTGCGTAGGCGGCGTTCCACCCATTCTACAACATTTACCACTGTCTGCGTGGTAGAGTTCCTCTGCCGGACAGCAGTCTGCTGATTCGTTTCGGATGCCTTTGAGGACGTTTCCCTTAGGACAGCAGAAGTCTTTTCCGTTTTTGTGTTTTTGGAAGATTTGGCCGCTAGGACAGCAGCGGTCTGGAGGCGTCAACTCGTGACCGGAGGGGCAGCAGTGGGTGAAACCGGACTTCTCTTGGAGATATTTGTTTGATTCGCAGCATTTGATCGCTCCGTTGGAAGCTTTGAACGGGTTTTGGCCTGATTTGCAGCAGAATTCAACTCCTTCACGTCTAGCGTACTGTGTGGATCTGTCCGGACAACACATTCCAGATCCAATCGTGTAATTGTCTTGCGCTCCGCAGCAAATCGCCTTCCCTCTGAGGACCTCCTTGAACACCTTGCCTTTCGGGCAGCAGTGCGCGGCTTCTTTCATCAGAAGCACTAATTCTTGACCAGGTGGACATTCCACAGCGGATACGGTATGTCCTTTTGAAGCTGAAATGGTCGTTTTGCAAACCAACGCAACAAGCACTACTTACAGATGCATGCAGCGTTGTCGTTTCCAACAAAGCTACAGTAATTCTTCTGAAAATCGATAATTTAAGCAACACATTCAATAGAGTCGCATTTACCAAAGTTTCGAGCATTTTGCAGTCGTTTCCCTTTATTGAACAGGAGCCAGAAATTATTTCACTCACTGCAATTCACCGGAAATGGATGAGAACGTGTGCAACCGAGAGATTACCGTTTCTCGCGTAGTCAACTCGACAGACGTCGTCCTTCGCAGTTGTGTCCAGAATGTAATCCATTACGCTATCGTTGCTTCTCTTCACAAAACTCTTAATCTCCTTCAGGAGCGCACAGAACATCTCCTCTCCTCTTGTGATGAACCGGAATCCGATCTTGTTCTTCTCGATCGCCTGCCAGCTGCACTCGTCGATGTGATTCACTTGGAATTCATTTTCAAAAGTGCCATCGTAGTTGCTGGGGAGGTAAGTGTACCGTATCCGAGCACAGAATGTTGATTGTGAACAAAACTGAATACCAATAAGTCAGCGATACAATGCAGTTTGATTTGGTACTTACGTAGCAAAGCAGCAAGACAAGGGCGACCATTGGAACTGGGTCAGCATTGGAGTGGCTGGCTATCCCAGATCCCCAGTTGCTAAGGGCTTTCATGCGACCCATGAATTGATGAGGTTTCTTGCTACGATTTATATGAACAACTCCGTTGTCACAGGGTCTTGTGTGTCTGAAGACGAGAACGACGACTGTTGCCATGAAACGTGATCTGTGAGAGGACGTTTTAACTTCTATAGCTACGGAAAGCTATATGAGCCTTGACTTTGAGGCTTTGATGATGCGTTCACTTACCTCCCCAGCGATTTTGTCGTCAATTTTAAAGATAAAGTGAACGCCACTCACCGCATACGACATTCAGTTTCCAAATTTGTGCATTTGTGACCCAAATGTGCCCATAAATCACTTTGCAACGTTCTATGGAATGGGTCAACGTTTGTCGTAACACCACGTCTTTGTGCTTTAAGATTTGCCAAGTTACTGCGCTTTCGCGGGCAAGGCGACGTGGAAAACAGAATTTAAGTCTTGTATTTCGCCACGAAATAAAACGCGAATTTGAAATTATGCTAGCTTGCGTTCGCATCGACCGAAAGTCAATGCGTATTGACAACTCGTTGTGGAGAAGATAGAAAAAGACCCGCATTTGCAGTCGATGGAGCACTGTCGCCGGTTCAGCACAATTAACCCTTTCCAGTCATTGCAGTTTGCAGCTGTTGTCCTTAAGAGACTGCTCGCAATTGATGATTAGGTCAAAACTCAAGTGCAAAACGGTTAACGTATTTATTGGTTGCTGAAACAATGCCTCTATACAAAACCAAACGCCATCGTTAACAGGTTTGCTTATCGTTTTTAGTTATACAGTGCCATCCTCCATTGCAGATAAGAATTCCATCAAAGTTGTCTGTGCAGCACTCGATGTATCCCGTGTTTGATGTGAAAGGAACTTTTCCTGCTGGGCAACAAGCATCGGTTCCTCTGTGCGACATCCAATACATCTGCGGACCACCTGCGCCATATGTTCCACAGCACTTTCCGCTCTGCGCATTGTAGACCTGTTCGGGCGGACAGCAGTCCGGTGACTCGTTTCGGATGCCTTTGAGGACATTCCCCTGAGGACAGCAGTAATCTTTTCCGTTCTTGCGTTCCTGGAAGATTTGGCCTCTAGGACAGCAGCGATCGGGGGGCGTCAGTTCGTGACCGGAGGGGCAGCAGTAGATGAAGCCGGACTTCTCTCGGAGAGATTTGTTTGACTCGCAGCATTTGATCGCTCCGTTGGAAGCTTTAAACGGGTTTTGGCCTGATTTGCAGCAGAATTCGACTCCTTCACGTTTAGCGTACCGTGTGGATCTGTCAGGACAACACATTCCAGATCCAATCGTGTAATTGTCTTGCGCTCCGCAGCAAATCGCCTTCCCTCTCAGGATCTCCTTAAGTACCTTGCCTTTCGGGCAGCAGTGAACGGCCTCCTTTTGCACAGAGACAAGTTCTGCGCCTGCTGTACAGGAGATGACAGATAGTTTGTGTTGTTTTGGGGCTAAATTGATTTAAGTAGTGAAGCCAAAAATAAATCGCTTACAGACGCAATCCGGTTTGTCGACTCCGACAAAAATGCAATAATTTCTCTGAAAAAAATCCACCTCTGAGATAACACTGGTTTGCTCACCATTTGGTCCAAAAGTTCACAGCTTTTTTCATCACGAAGAGTGCATTTTCCAGAGATAAACTCGCTGACTAAATACGTGATGATTGAAAACAATTACGATATCGTCTTTACCGTTACGAGTCCCAGCACCAGTGCAGATATTGTCGTCAATGTTGGTGTTGAGAATGTAATCGCGAATGCGGGGATTTTGCTCAGTTTGAGCGGAAAAGTAAACGCATTCTCTCATGAGACTACAATTCCACTCTGATGAATCGGCGCTCTGTTTGAAAAATCGGAAAATGACATTGTTCTCTTGTTCAGCCAGCGACGCGCATTCATTCACATCGCTCACTCTTTGTGAAACACCAAAAGAACCAGCACAAAGTCCAGGAAGATATGTGTACCGTACACGAGCACTCACAGTCAACTAAAAATTATTAATTGTCACAATAAAAACTTTGTTTGCTGTAAACTTGCCACGAGGCAGATGAAAAGAAGGAGAATCAACGTCATAGACATCGCAACGATGTGGAAAGTGAATGTGGCCGTGTTTGTCTGAAGAGGAAAACGACGACTGTTGCCATGAAACGTGACCTGAGACGAGATGAAACGTTTTAGCTTCTATAGCTACGGATGCGTCTCTCAGCCTTGACTTTGAGGCTGAAGATTGATAAAGCAGGATACGTAGCGTTTTTATTTCGCAAACCACTTAAAACGGTTGGTTCTGCCCTGGTTTACTTCTAATATCACTACACGGTACCAGAGTCCACTCTTCTGGCAGAAATGACTTCTCAGTCATTTCTGCTTACAGGATGCTTTTGAACGCTGTAAGACGGTGACAGACTGTCACCGTCTTAGTCAGGCTCAAGTAGGCTCAAGAGAAGTTGTTGTGTCGCTATGTTGGCCAGAAGAACAAAGCACGATTGTTCACCTGCATCTTCTCTCAGCGTTCATTGTGACGCTAAAATCATCCTTTTTGCAAAAAAGACTGAGGCGTCAGACTGCGGTTTTTTCACTGCTTGTTGTTTCGTTGTTGTCTATGCGTGTTGTCTAGAAAAAAACAAGAGTAGAACGCTTCCGACGTTGGCACTGTCAGCGAACACAAGCCAACACGAGACAAGCTGTAGTATGACGTCACAGAATCAAAAAAGTGCTCTCAAAGCTTCTCAAAAGTAAAAGACAAACACGTTCTAGCTTATTCCACTCGCGTTCTCGAATTCGAATAGCGGATATGTGGCGGAAAATGAAAATGAGCGCTGACGGCTACTTTAACGTTCTCTAATAGAGCCAGAGCGGATTTGTGACGTTGGCAACCGAAATACAACGACATCACTCCATGGCCCTGTAAAGCAAAAAAAAAACAATATTCGATTAGGTTGTTTTATGAATTTCAAGTATTATGGTTAACATCGTGAACGCATTTCAAAATGAGCATTTCTTTTCATTCGAACACCAGTAGTTTCCGGTCGTTTTCGGGCAGTATATCATGTACTTATAACTAGATTTGCAACAGTCAACATGCCCGTCGTCAGCACGCATTGGAATATGATCGCTAGAACAGCACATAGCTCCAGCCGCGTTTCGCATGAAGAACGTTGGTTCTCCTTTGCTAGTAGTCCAGCAACAATTATTTGTTAGTGGATTGTAATCTGTGACAGGCTTGCAGCACCTTCCAAAGCCATCTTTGATTCCCTTCAGTTCAGTTCCACTAGGGCAGCAGAAATCCTTTCCTTTCTCGGTTCTAAAATACACTTCACCGCTAGGACAGCAGCGATTGTTGGGCGTTAGATCAGTCCCGTGTGGACAGCATTTGACAGACTCCTTTTGGAGTTTGACAATTCGTTCACCACTCGGACATTCAACCTGGGATACGGTATGTCCTTTTGAGGCTGAAAGGATGTAAATGCGTAAAAACGATAGCTTTAGCTTACAGATGCACTCAGCGTTGTCAGTACCCACAAATGCACAGTAATTTTTCTAAAAAAAATTGCTAAAAAGATGCCTGAAATGCTGAGCTTACAATCTTCTCCATCATCTGACAGTCGCTTCCTCGAAGGTGGCACGATCCTGAGATTATGTCGCTAACTAAAATTAGCCTAAAATTCGTGATTCTTTGGTTGATTACCGTTTCGGTCGACATCCGCATAGCAAATGCTGTCGTTAACTTTGGTGTCCAGGATGTAATCGTGAATATCAGAGTCGGTTTTGGCCACAAAACACGTAAATTGCTTCAGGAGAGCGCAGGTCATAAACTCCTCTTCGTACTTGAACCGGAATCCCATTTTGTTCCGATCAGTCGCCAGCGTGGCGCACTCGCTGACGTGAGTGACGTTCACGTTATCCTCAAAAATGCCCACGTAATCGTTTGGGAGGTACGTGTACCGTATCCGGGCGGACGTGGCAACCTTAAGCGAGCTGTAAAAGATCAAAACTCAGCTGGTCTTACAACAAAGCAAACGAAGATAACGACGCATTTCATTTCTTGGCGAAAACGAAGACTGAAATTTTGTTTTCCACGTCGAAAGGTCGCGTTGCTTGGAGAAGCGCCGTGAGTTGGCAAATCCTTAAGCACAAAGACGTGGTGCTACGACAAGCGTTGTCCCACTCCATAAAACGACTGTTTCCTGGTTACAAAGTGATTTTTGTGCACTCTTGGATCACAAATGCACAAATTTTGAAACTGAAATTGAAAAAACATTTTTAGACATGTTTCCATCTTCCTCAAACTTCCTTCCTCAAATTTTTATTTTCAAATTTCTGTAAATTTCTGTCAAAAGGTCAAAAGAGTCAAAAAATGCAAAGTGCAGCGAGTGGAATATATTTTAAAAAACCATGGCTGAATTTGTGATTAGCGAGAGATACAACACCGTGGCAACCAGACAGTTTTTGATGCAAAAATCGTGTCAGGCCTGCTACTTCCTCTCTCATGACGTGACATCGCCCATCTCCAGCCACCCCGCCGCCCACAAAGCAGTCCAGCCACACAACTTGAATTCATTTTTCTCCATAGCGATGAAGAAATTTCCTTTTGTTGGCGTTTTGTTGGTTTCCTCCGTAAGTACTAGAAGACGTCATTCAGCTAATCCGTTGGTTAAAGATTTCTTGCGCTCAGATAAGGTACACGTACCTCCCCAGCAACTACGATGGCACTTTTGAGAGTGAATTCCAAGTGAATCACATCGACGAGTGCAGCTGGCGGGCGATCGAGAAGAACAAGATCGGATTCCGTTTCATCACAAGAGGAGAGGAGATGTTCTGTGCGCTCCTGAAGGAGATTAAGCGTTTTGTGAAGAAAAGCAACGATAGCGTAATGGATTACATTCTGGACACGGCTGCGAAGGACGACGTCTGTCGAGTTGACTACGCAAGAAACGGTAATCTCTCGGTTGCACACGTTCTCATCCATTTCCGGTGAATTGCAGTGAGTGAAATCATTTCTGGCTCTTGTTCAGTCAAGGGAAACGACTGCAAAATGCTGGAAACTTTGGTAAATGCAGTTCTAGTTGATGTGTTGGTTAAATTAGTGATTTTTAGAAGAACTACTGTAGCTTTGTGGGAAACGACAACGCTGAATGCACCTGTAAGTAGTCCTTCTTGCGTTGGTTTGCAATACGACCATTTAAGCCTCAAAAGGACTTACCGTAACCGTCGTAGAATGTCCACCTGGTCAAGAATTAGTACTTCTGTTGAAAGAAACGGCTCATTGCTGTCCGAAAGGCAAGATGCTTAAGGAGGTCCTGAGAGGAAAGGCGATTTGCTGCGGAGCGCAAGAAAATTACGAGAGTGGAACTGGAATGTGTTGTCCTGACAGATCCACACAGTACGTTATACGTGACGGAGTTGAATTCTGCTGCAAATCAGGCCAAAACCCGTTCAAAGCTTCCAACGGAGCGATCAAATGCTGCGAGTCAAACAAATCTCTCCAAGAGAAGTCCGGCTTCACCCACTGCTGCCCCTCCGGTCACGAGTTGACGCCTCCTGATCGCTGCTGTCCTAGCGGCCAAATCTTCCAAAAACACGAAAACGGAAAAGACTTCTGCTGTCCTAAAGGGGAAGAGCTGAAGGGAATCAAGAACGGATCAGGAAGGTGCTGTGAACCTAGGTTGAACTATAATCCAGTTGAAAACAGTTGCTGCGGATATGGAATGGATGATTCCATGGGTTTTTGTGCAAAACAGCTCTGGATCAAAATGTTGCGGAAAAGGCAAAACACCAGTGAAAGCTATCGACGGTTACGTTCTTTGCTGCACCGCAGAATACAAATATGCAAGAAAATGCGGCGAAGATTACTACTGCATGCAGAAACTAGACGGAAAGTGTTGACTTATTAATCTCATGTTTTGTTTATTTGTGAAAATGAAGTATTCGCTTTGCGCTTGCGCTACACATTGCTGCATTCGTAAGCTGCTGTTAAAGCCATAACAACCAGAAAGTTTTTAATGCAAAATCGCGAATTTTTGGTCGTCGTGGTCTCTCCAATCGCCTGGCAACTGGCCGCCCACATTCCACACTTGCCACAGTTTTATCGCATTTTTTATTTTTGCCCCCTCTAGTCGTCATTTGCAAAAAGAAAGGAAAGTCGTGAAAAGCGATACCGTGTATATTGCATGTGAGTTAGTGCACTGTCGAATAGCCTTTGAAATTGTGTTGAACGTGCAACAATAAACAATTAAGGCGAAGACGCAGAGAAGTCATCCGCTTAGCCGCCAAGAGTTCACCTGATTAGCAGGATCTCTTCATAATTACCAAAATTGCTGCAAAAAATGACCAAAAAAGTCTGAATTTGTGATTAGCGAGAGATACAACACCGTAGCAACCAGAAAGTTTTTTATGCAAAAATCGTGTCAGGCCTGCTACTTCCTCTCTCATGACGTGACATCGCCCATCTCCAGCCACCCGCCGCCCACAAAAGCAGTCCAGTCACACAACTTGAATTCATTTTTCTCCATAGCGATGAAGCTCCTCATTTTGTTGGTTTCCTCCGTAAGTACTAGAAGACGTCTTGAGGCTAATACTTTGGTTGCAGATTTCTTGCGCTCAGATAAGGTACACGTACCTCCCAAACAACTACCATGGGGCTTTCGAGAGTGAATTCCAAGTGAATCACATCGACGAGTGCAGCTGGCAGGCGATCGAGAAGAACAAGATCGGATTCCGGTTCATCACAAGAGGAGAGGAGATGTTCTGTGCGCTCCTGAAGGAGATTAGGCGATTTGTGAGGAAAACCAACGATAGTGTAATGGATTACATTCTGGACACGACTGCGAAGGACGACGTCTGTCGAGTTGACTATGCGAGAAACGGTAATCTCTCGGTTGCACACGTTCTCATCCATTTCCGCTGAATTGCAGTGAGTGAAATAATTTCTGGCTCTTGTTCATCAAGGGAAACGACTGCAAAATGCTGCAAACTTGGTAAATGCAGTTCTAGTTGATGTTTGGTAAATTAGTGATTTTCAGAAGAATTACTGTAGCTTTGTTGGGCATCGACAACGCTGAATGCATCTGTAAGTAGTCCTTGTTGCTTGGTTTGCAAATCGACCATTTAAGCCTCAAAAGGACATACCGTGTCGCCCGTGGAATGTCCGCCTGGTCAAGAATTATTGCTTCTGTTGAAAGAAACGCGCACTGCTGCCCGAAAGGCAAGGTGATCAAGGAGGTCCTGCGAGGGAAGCGATTTGCTGCGGAGCGCAAGACTCTTACGAGAGTGGAACTGGAATGTGTTGTCCTGACAGATCCACACAGTACGCTAAACGTGAAGGAGTTGAATTCTGCTGCAAATCAGGCCAAAACCCGTTCAAAGCTTCCAACGGAGCTATCAAATGCTGCGAGTCAAACAAATATCTCCAAGAGAAGTCCGGCTTCGCCCACTGCTGCCCTCGGTCACGAGCTTACGCCTCCAGACCGTTGCTGTCCTAGCGGCCAAATCTTCCAAGAACGCAAGAACGGTAAAGACTTCTGCTGTCCTAAGGGAAGAGTTGAGAGGAATCAAGAACGGATCAGGAAGGTGCTGTAAACCTAAGTTGGACTACAATCCAGTTGATCATAGTTGCTGCGGCTACGGAAACGATGAACTTCCGGAGGTTTTTCTTCAGAATGCCGCTGGATGGAGTTGTTGCACAAAAGGATATAAACCAGTCAAAACTCCCGATGAAAGCTACATTGCTTGCTGTCGACCAGAATACGACTACGCAAGAAAATGCGGGGGCAAATATTTGTGTTTTACTGACAGCTACAAAAAGTGTTCTACTCCCTAGTGCAATAAAACAACGTTAATTCTTTTTTGTCCTAGCTTAACTTTTTAGTCTTTTTAGTCCTCATTTCGATGTCATTACGCCAAGAAATGCGGCTACAGCTATCGTTGCTTTGCTGACAACGACGGAGACTCAATTTTCTCTGTACGTTTGCTTTTTGTTTACGCAACCACCATCTGAGGAAAAGTCTGTGAGACGCTGCAAAACGATGAGGCTGCAGCTATAGAATGACTTTGCAAACAGTTCGTTAAATATGCATTGTTTTATTCCATCACACTGATGCAGTTTACAAAGTGTCGCATCTGACCTTTGTTATTGGGTACACGCTCTCAGAGCCACTTTTTCCGTACCACTCGTTGTCTCTACAGCGGAGAATCACAGCGCTGAGCGTTTCGTGATCCGCAGACGTCCTGAGAATTTTGTCATTCGAACTGGCGGTGATTACGGTTTGTTTTGTCGGGTGGCTAAAAATGTTTGAAGGTCAAGAGAGGATGAAATGGACTTACAAACACGTAAACTCTATCGCTTGAGGGCCAGGTTCGGTTTTTTGAATTATTTCTGCAGTTGCCGTCGATTGCAAGTCGAGCAAATCGTCGTAGCTGCAAGCTAAATCGCACAAATCAAGGGATCTTTAGAGCATCTTTGCAAACAGACGTTTCGGAGCCGCCGTAGTCGTTGGCATTTCCATGCGGTGTGGAGGATTGCAATAGTAATAAGAAAGGATTATGCGCATGGGGAACAGCTCACACCATATGACTAAAAAAATCATTACGCTGACACTTTTCACAACCTTTTCACTCGCAAAACGTACCGGGTTTGGTCGTCGGGACCTTAACGCGGCCATGGCATCCACCGACGACGCCTTGATGCAAGGAGAGAAAAAGGATTGCCGCAAAGATGAGTGAATACATCACTACTACGAGCTACAGCTGTGTCTTTCTTGAGGAAGCAGTTCGGCTTTTATACACTCCGTGCTGCATGCTGAAGAGGAACGCATCAGCCGTCAAATAATCAATCGTGGAACACTGATTTTCAAAGAAGTTTCGCTTCCATGAAAAAGGAACTCATGCATATGGAAAGGCTAGTTGCAGTGTTGACGTGTCCGTTTACCACAGCAATGGCGTTTCTTGCATAGGAAATGATGACTAGTTTGAGATAACCATAACCGTTCTGTAATTGCCTTAACAAAAGAATCGGCCGTCCTTGATAGTTTTAATTCAACTTTAAATTTTGCAGAAGACTGACGGCTCCACACGCTTACAACATCGCCCCGATGTAGCTATGACGGAAACAATAAAAGTAAGACGGTTATTGCAAAAGTAAATTTTGTTTCCTAGCAACGTGACGTCTTTGTCTGCCACGCAGTCTTCAAATTCACTAATTTAGGCTCCTTTATTCCGTCCACAGTCACTTCACATCGCCTTTCCGATCATGAACTGCTTGCTACTTCTGTTCGTCCCAATGGTAAGTGATAAGATTGGTGCATAAAAAACAATCTGCAGGTGATTTCTGCGAGGATACGATACACGCTGCTACCCAGCAACTACGATGGATGTTTTGAAGCGGAAACACTCGTCACTCACGTTGACGACTGTGCGACAATTGCTGCGGAAACTAAGAACATTGGATTTCGCATTGACACTCGCTCGGCTGGAATGTTCTGTCAGCCTCTCTACGTTGTAGTAAAGTTCCAGCCGAGAGCCAATCGAGCTGAAGATGGATCTTTCGATGATTACATCCTTGACACAAAAGTCAACGACAAGGTCTGTCGTGCGGACTATGCCAGAAACGGTGAGCTTTTGGGCTAGATTTTGGTGAAATGATTGTTGTAGTGAGCGAGATCATCTCGGGTCCGTGCACAATTGGTGGAGAGAGCTGCAAATTGTTGGAGCAACTTGTGAGTTTAAAGTTGAGATTGTTAGATGGATACGTTATAATTGCAGAACAAATACTGTACTTCTGTGGCGCGCGACAACCTCGGATGCATTGGTAAGTCAAATTTCCATAGGGAAAAGGACGTCGGTCCAAAATTCAAAAAATTTGGGCTCGCGCGAACTCGATTTGGTCTAGGTTGACCCAGAAAACACAGGTTTTGTGGTCACTTGGGTGCGACACGATAAAAAGCGAGTTTTACGCACTGGCGCATCAAAAATTGGTCGGCAAATGACAAATGGCAAATGCCCTTTTCACCAGATAGTCACAAACCTGTGTTTCCAAGGTCTAGTTAGGTCCAACCATTTCGAGGTCGTGAGAAAAGCTCATACCATCAGAATAACCACGTAAAATTACAGGAAATTGTCAGTTTTGGCAACAAATGGTCAGAATACGCATGAGATCGCAATCAGTCGCTTCAGAACCCATAATTTTTTAGTACGATCCCATTAACTTTTATATCTATGGAAAGAGTTTTCATTTCAGCGGATAATCCTTTGATCACACGTAGTAAAGTCGCTTCAGCTCCACAGTGCAAGCACGGACAAAGCCGTTGTCCAAAAGGTACTAAACCGACTGAGAATGCTTTACATTTCCGTTTTACAGGTGAAATCTACCAAGAGAGCAAAGACGGCAAGGATATCTGTTGTCCCGCTGGAAGCACGCTAAAGGGAATGAAAGATGGAAAGCCGGATTGCTGCGACACCGAGCACTTCAATCCCACAACAAACGAATGCTGTGACTACAGAGAAGGGAAACACATGATTTATGTGAAAACTGGCCAAGTCGAGAGATGCTGCTTGAATGGAACGTTTCCTTCGCGAGCTGGAGATGGTGTTATCGAATGTTGTGCAAGATCGATCCCTTGCTATCGGTGATAGGCAGGTAACGTTGGCATCTTGTACGATGTCGATGTGTAGGACAACCGGAATTTGACGTATAACTGATTCGTATTGACATGTGATACGCAATAATAACAATAATCTTGTTCCACAAGCTTGAAAGCAGATCAACTGCCCAGCAAGGTTCGAATGAAGACAGGGATGAAGAAATCAGATTGTTTTGCACGTAATTTCATGCATCGGAGCTCTAGGCATCATAATAACGCATCGTGTCACCAAGTTTTCGCAAATATAAGCTTGAAATCAGTCTCGAACGAGGCGTTATCAAAGTCGCTATCCACATCGACTGAAATTCGTGCCAGAACATTGTCAATTAAGGTTGTCGCTCGCTCGCTAATCACCAAAATTGCTGTTAGCGCCATCCCAAAACGCTCTATAAAGGAGACAAAAATACGAAGAAAAAGCTTGAGCAAAATCTGAGACGGTAGCTATGGAAATGATAAGTTGGTGTTGGTTTAGAGGGGTGAGAAGCGGAAAGTGAAGCTTAAAGTGCCTGCGAGCGCATTAGCCCGTTAGTGTGCCACCAAACTCTTCATCGTAACCATGACTAAAATCGTAAAATTAACGACTCCGCAAGGTGCAAATCTGAAATTTTTCATTTTTCTCAGTATTCGTTCTGTTCTGCCGTGATGAAGTTAACTCTCCTGCTTTCTATCCTTCATCTGACGGTGAGTTACCACCAAAATCAAATCCATAAACTCAATTAAGATCGTCTTGTCCGCTCAAATACGCTACGCGCTCCTCCCCGGCGAGTATGTCAGCACCTTTGCGAACAAAACTACCGTAACTCACGTCAACGAGTGTGCAAAGTTGGCGCGCGAAGGGAACAAGTTGGGATTTCGCCTTAAGTACGAAGAGGACCACATGAGCTGCGCTTTTGTGAAGGATTTCGAGCGATTGGTGACGAAAGCAGACGATGACATTCTGGACTACATTCTTGACACCAAGATCGATGACAAGGTGTGTCTAGCGGACAGTGTTCGGAAGGGTAATCAGCGCTAGTTTAGCCCGATACAGACGAAATTTCAGTGTACGAATGGATCTCAGGCGAGTGTTCGATCGAGGGACCCGAATGTGTCAAATTGGAGAAGATTGTAAGCTGGTTGTTAGACGTATTTTGAACGATCATTTCATTTCATTTCAGAAGAACTATTGTGGCGTCCTCGGCAATGACGCGTGCATCTGTAAGTGAGCTGTTTTACTCGATTTTTGTCGATTCATTGTTTCAGCTGCCAAAGGACTCGCCATTTCCGACATTTTTTGAACTTGGCTCCTCCACTTACTAGATAAATATTGAACTATTCCAAATAATGTCTAGTAATAAATTTTAATAAACGCTGAAGCGCGCGCAATCCGCGCCTTTATGTGATTGTAAGCAACTATCTTGAAAATCTTGATTTTTGAACTGTAGCGCAAATTGGAAGAACCTCACTTCGGATTTCATATTTGCACTATTTGCGCTCAACAGTTCGCAAACTGACAGAATTTTCATTTGAACACATTTCCATCCGTTGTTTAACGTTGCTTCTTGGCATCAAACAACCGCTTCATCGCATAATGAGACACCTGACATCTATCGTCATTGCAACGTTTGAAAGACGTGCGCGCGGTAGCTCATTGGCAGTGCGTTTGTCTGTTGTGCGCGGTGTCGGAGTTCGATGCCGGGTGGTGTCGTCTCTTTTGTGTTGAGTTTTCTGAACGACCGGTCGTTTGACTCCGGTGCGGACGGAAAAACACACACACAAACATACCGTTGGTTTGCGCTTTATTATATTATATATATATAAATTTTAATGAGAGAGCAGAGATAATGCCAATACCAATTTCATTTGCAATTTTAGCAGCAATTTCGGCTCTATCGACAGCCCCGATTTGAATCCGTTCGACTTTGCAATTTGGAGTGTCTTGGAGGAAAAAGGCTTCCGGAACCGCGCTCTTAAACTCTCCAAATTCTCCGTCATAATAACTGTAGCGGAATTGGAGGGTTTAATTCAAATGGCCCATTAATGCAATGGCAAAGGACAAACACAAACGAATTTAATTGCAAATAATAATAAAAAGTGCCGGAATGTTTTTGAAATATAGACGAAGCCTGAATTTTCCATTCGAAAGTGTAGGAATGTAGACCTCCAAAACTTTGGAATACAAAATTTACAATGCTTCTCATGCCTAAAACAGGTTACATTCAGACTCCGCCAATTGCGCAACAAGACAATTGGGCACCGGACGATAAGCTTAGTGCGCAGCCTAAGCTTTTTATCGCCTTGCTGTACGTCTGAGCAGGCGTCCAGTTGCTTTGTGAAAATCCACAAAAAGTTGTATTTATGTACTGAGCCGCTATTCCGCTTATTTGATAATGCAAGACGATGAACGGAGAAAGTTGTTAAACAGCATGTAGAAAGCGGCTGCAAACGTGAAAATTTCAGTTGTCATGGCCGTAGAGGAGTTGAAAACGGTTCTTCAGTGCACTTTACTTCCCTTTTTGTGTGTCCCATTTAGCTGACAGTCGTTCCGTGGGTGTTTCTGTGACTCGTATCAGCAAAACTCCGTCTCGTCTCCATGACTAAAATCATAAATTAGATAAACGACTTCGCAGACCCTCAACTTAATGTTCTTGTCATCCTCAGTCGCCATTGCGCTTCTGCTCCGATGAAGCGTCTGCTGCTTCTCTCCGTCTTCTGGTGAGTTTCCACCAATGAAACGCTGCATACTGTACCTTAGTTTCTTGTCTACGGTAGAGTACGGTACATGTATCTCGATAGTGAATTCGAGGGCGATTTTGACGAAAAGGTGAAGGTCGGCCACGTCGACGAATGTTCGACTCTGGCGAGAGACGCGAAGAGGATCGGATTCCGACTCACGCATGATGCCGACCACAAGACCTGCGCACTTCTAAAGGATTTCAAGGGATTTGTGGCCAAGTCTAGCTTCAACATCCGTGACTACATTTTGGATACAAAGATCGATGACAATAAGTGCCGAGCGGGTGGCGCTAGAGACGGTGACAACCCATTTCATTCGTTCTTATATCGGAATTTCAGTCTCCCAGCTCCTCTCAGGCGATTGCACCATTGAAGGATCAGGTTGCGGCATGATGGAAACAATCGTAAGTTGATCGTTTACAAAGCTGGACAACTTGCGCGAGGAAGTGGTTTTGAAGAACGAAGAACGTTTTGTCCGTGCTTACATTTCGTTCTTAGCTAACCATAACGTAACTAAATAAGCATAGGCTGATTGCTGTAGTAGTTTAGCTTAGTTTTCCGCTTACAAGGCTTCGTCAAACAACGTTTCAACGCGTTACGCCTATGGCCTAAACAGCCATGTTCCAAAAAACTGGGCGCCAAGTTATCCAGCGCCAAGTTCACCCGTATCGAATCTCTTATCAATTTATATCTTATTTCTGGAATTTTAGAAGAATCACTGCGAATCGCTCTCTAGCGACAGCGTCGGGTGTGTCCGTACGTGCTATTTCGTGCCAACTCTCTTCTAAATGTTACCATTTCAGCTCCTAAAGGACTTGCCGACAACCCTAAATGCGCAGATGGCTTGCAAACGACCACATTTGAGGCGGATGGAAAGGAATATTGCTGTCCGCTGGAACAAAAAGTCGTGAAGGTGATCGACGAAGAAGCGCGTTGTTGCGCTGGAAAAATAGTCTACGACGACACTTGCTGCCCAGAAGATCAAACATTCGCAAACGATGGAAAGAACTACTGTTGTCCGCCAGGAGAATCGTTCAGAGAGCTTCGTCCGGATGGATCTCCAGCCTGCTGTCCAGGCGATCAAGTAATGAAGCCGTTTGAGGGAGATGGAAATCGTTATTGCTGTGTAAATGACTCCGCCAAGGAACCGCTGATGGTAGTTGATGGAAAGGCGATTTGCTGTTACAAAGACGGCTTCGATGAAATCACCGAAGACAACAAGTGCTGTGCTGAATATCTAGTTCAAAAGGACGACGAAGGAAGAAAATGGTGCTGCAAAGAATATCAATCAACGCTGCGTGAGGTGGAAAACGGAATTGCCTATTGCTGCAAGCCTGAATACGTACTAAAAGGCAAATACAACGGCGAGGCCGTTTGCTGCAACGAGGATGACACCTACGATCCCGTACATGGAAAATGCTGCGACAAAGATAGCAACTACGATTACGTTTATGGAAAATGCTGCGGACGAGATTATGAGAATATCCCGACGCAGTGGACGACGCTCGGAATGCTCTCACACTGTTGCCGCGCAACGCATCATCCGGTCGAAACAATCAACGTTCCTGAGGTCATGTTTTGCTGCAACCAACCTTATTACAACATGGCTCGTGCTTGCCGCACTATCAGAAACACAATAGAGTATCACTGCATACAATTTCCCAAAGATGTTAACAATAACACCTGCGCCATTAGTGGGGATACAATGATTTAACGAACATGTGATCATACTCTCTTGCAAGTTGCAAAGTTGAATTGAATAAATGAATTAAAATATTTGCGTTTGGTCGACTTTAGCGCGAATCACATTGACGTCTGCTCTGTGCAATATATGTTAGTTCAAATAATGTCTGACAGCATCTGTCAGAAAGTGGATTAGTTGGCAATAATACGACTCATTTAAGTGTTGTTTTTCTAAGCATCCATCATTAGCTATCTTCTGTTAGTGGCGATTTTGGTTTTTGTTTTAAATTTAGCGGGAAAAAGGTTTCCGAAAATTCTTGCTCGGCTATCCGTTGTGAAATTGACTTGAATGTAACAGACAGACTTCAGAGCTTTGTTTGTGTGTCAAGACGGAAAACGACTCTAACTTCATATCTTGTTACAAATTGGTTGCTAACAGCATGGGGCGTGGTTGCTTTGATCCAAATAACAGAACAACATCGCACTGCCTCAAATATGGTCGACTGGGCCACAACTTTAGGCCCAGTCTCAACGTAAGAGTGCCAGTGCAGATTTTACACACATCTACCGTTTTAAAATAAACGAGAAGCCTCAAAAGTACACCAATTAGAAGAACAGCTCCTACAGTTATTCATCTCAAAATTTTGCGCTCAATGCAAACAAGAAGAAAATTTTTAGGCTTTTAAGATAAGCGGAAAACGCAAGCAGCAGTCTTGTGATTAACTAGGTTGACAGGTAGAAAATTAAGCAATCAAGCAACTTTTGCTGCAATGTTTTTGGAAACAAATCGCTCTGGTTTGTGTCTAAAAAATTGTGACTTTGACTTTGGGTTTTTGCATTCGAATTAACGTTTTTGAGATTGCTTGATTAAGTAAAGTTGTCTAATCAAAGCAAAGTCTAAGCGTTACACTCTGATCCCTCATTTTCCAATATTACTATACATTTGAACACCTTAAATTGCAGATTTATTGTTTATTACAAGTATGGACAAAACGCACCAGGCTTGCAACAGCTTAAATAAGGAGCTACGGCACCTTTCAGTTCCGAACCCTCTGGGCAACAACTTTGTGCGCCCTGCCAGCTCCTTGAATACTCCTCTCCTTTAAGACAACACAGAGGCCATCCTTGCCGCCAGATCCGATCAATTGCACAGCACTCAACCGCTGGCAATAGTCCGTGCGCAGATAGACCTTCTTTACAGCAAATCTCCGAACCCTCCGGAGTTATCATCGCCTCATTTCCTTCACGACAGCAGATGTTCCATCCCGCTTGCCATAATTCATTTTCTTCACAGCAAAAACCAGGTCCGCGCTGATTTTCTGAACAGCACGTCATTTTACCTTTGGCGTTTTTCATGTATTCAACGCCTTCGGCACAGCAGTGAAGAGTGTCTTTCTCAGCACCCGCAAGGTATTCGCCTTCCGGACACAAAAACTCGGCTATGGAGACTGTTTTCTCGGTAGCTGAAAAGATGAGATCTATTACACACAGACAAAGCGCACAAAAAAAGCCAAAATAACCAAAACAGAAAGCAGAAAAATGTCGAAAATTTAAGGTTTTGAGCAGATTGACTAAATAGGAATATTTGTGCAAACTCACGAGTGCAGTCGGAAACGTCGCCTCCGACAAAGTCGCAATACATTTTCTGAAATTTCAGCTCCAAAATTGCTCAACTCGTCCAACTCACGATTTGCGCCAATTCCGAGCACATCTCTTCGGCTAGCTTGCATCCTCCAGAAATCGCATCGAGGACTAAATACCCTATTAGCACCTTTTTCACCAATTCTCACAATTACCATTGACCCCACCGGGGCAGTTTGTTGTCTCCTCGTTTGTTGTCAGTAGATATGAAGCCACATTCTCTGAACTCCTCTCAAACCGGTCGAATTTGGTCAGAATCTGACAATCGAGGCCTTTATTTCCGTCTGGGTCGGGCTGAACTCGATAGGCGATCGAGTTTGCTTTGTGGGCAAAAAGGGCGCAATGCGCACGGTTCAAGACGATTCCTTTCGGGACAAACTCTCCAAAGAGCGGAACGTCCGTCTTGATGTAGCGGACAGAGACCGCCAGTGATGTGAATACAGAAACCTAGATCTCTAAAGCTTAAAAATTTATCACACTCAGCGCTTACCGCAATCACTAAGACGGCAAGCATGGCGGGTGGCTTCATCAAGTGCCGTGCAATCTGCCCTTTTATCAACCAAGTTGCTCAGCTACAAATCGTATTGGTTTCTTTTTCTTTCGATCGTAAGAGCCAAAATGTGCTAATTTAAAAAAAAATGAAGATTGTCGTCCCGTGGGTGTGGCTCTGAGCCAGCACAGCCCTTCATCATCTTGATGCCGTTTTTTTGTTTTACAATTACGTTGCCCAGTAACCATGACGTAAATCACAAACTAAGTTAACGAATTTATAGCAATTGAGCAGGACGTTTCCGCCTTCCTCGTTCGTCATTTCACTTTCCACTCATGTCAGAGAAAGCGTTTCAATGCGTCACTCAACACATCACTCACTTAAAGCCCTATTATACTTTTTGCCATCAGCATTCCCGTTAAAAACTTTTGCTGCCCTAGCAGCAACTATTTTGCAGCCGGAAATGTTCAGCAGCAACACGCGGATCGCAGCAGCATCGCAGTTATACTTTTTTCGAAGTATAATCCATTTTTTGCTGCTCTTGCACTTGCAGCTGGCAGCACTTTCAGCTCAGCAAAACGCGTTTAGCTGCTGCTGCTAGCGGCAAAAAGTATAGTAGGGCCTTTAGGCGTTTTTTCTCAAGGGTTGCACTGAGCGCAAGTGCAATTAGCTCACAATCATGCTATTTTAACAATCTTTCAAAAAATCAACAACCGTTTTCTGAAAACGTCTGCTGTTTATCTTCCGTCTTCCGGTCAGCTTCCACCAGTTAAACACTTCATACTGTACCTCAACTCTGTTCAACTACTCCTACAAGTACGGTACACGTTTCTCAACAGCGAGTACGAAAGCTCTTTTGGCGAAAATATGAAAGCGAACCACGTGGTCGGTTGTGCAAGTTCTAATTTTAGAATTCTCCAGCGGCGAGAAATTTATAAAAGTGAAGCTTAAAGTGCCTGCGAGCGCATTAGCCCGTTAGTGTTGCGCCAAACGCGGCACCGTAACCATGACTAAACACGTAAAATTAACGACTCCGCAAGGTGCAAATCTGAAATTTTTCGTTTTTCCCTTTAGTGTCTGTTCTATTCTGCCGCAATGAAGTGCCTCATCCTCGTTCTTCCTCTGCTCCATCTGTTGGTGAGTTTCCACTCAACTTCACTCTGCTTACTGCACCTTAGGTCCTTGTTTCCGGTCGAGTACGGTACACGTATCTCCCCAGCGAATACGAGGGTGCTTTTGAAACAAAAGTGAAGGTCGGCCACGTAGACGAATGTTCAACTCTGGCCAGAGACGCAAACAGAATCGGATTCCGACTCACGCATGAAGCCGACCACAAGAGCTGTGCACTCCTAAAGGATTTCAAGGGATTTGTGGTCAAGACTGGCTTCCAAATCCGTGACTACATTCTGGACACAAAAATCGACGATAAAGTGTGCCAAGCGGGTGGCGCTAGAAACGGTAACAAACCATTTTATTCGATTTTTACTCCTAATTTCAGTGAAAGCAATCATCTCAGGCAATTGCGAACTTAAGAAAACGGGCTGCGCAATGTTGGAAACAATCGTAAGTTCATTCTATGTAGATTGTAGTTTCACGGTTCGTTGTTGGATTTTTAGAAGAAATACTGCCAAACGGCGGCTACTAAAAAGAGCGACGGATGCATCCGTAAGTGTTTGTTTCTGTATAATCTCATCAGTTTGCCGTTTTAGCTTCCAAATGATTCACCTTTGATGCTGTGAAGACAACACCGCGCTAATGACATATATATCACTAATTAAATTCATAAATATTTCTCTTTCTTTGGTTTTTATGAATAAAATAGGCATTTACTGCTGCAAATACAATTGAGTTAGCAAAAACAAAGCAAAAGGCAGAGAGTTTCATCTACATTTGCACTTCCGACTTCACAAGCCGACTTCAAGGCTCTTACCAAGTGTCCGCATTTAGAAATTGATGTCAATTCCTTTAAGACCATTTTTTAGTTACGGTGCCTTTGCATAAGCATCTGTTACCATCATAACCATCTGATCATTTTTTCTCACCTTGTTGTTTCACTACAGAAGCAGTTGATACCATTTGAATGGATTTATTACTGATTTTTAAAGCTTTATTGAAATTCACACGCGTCACCAGATGTACAGCACAACAGATTCGGCAATTTCTTTCCTTTCACGTACTGCCCTTCTAAACAGCATTTAGCGCCGCCTTCATCGTTCCTCATAAACTCCTCGCCCTCATCACAGCAGAATTCCCATTCCTCGCGCCAGATTTGACCTGGTTTGCAGCATGCAGCGGTGCCTTTCGTGAATCCTCCGAGTTCCAATCCCTTTCCGCAACACCCAACTTCGTCGTAATCGCCCTGGACAAAGTGCTCCTCTGCAGTGCAGCACGCCCAATTGTCCTTGCCAAAGTGGATCGACGTCTCTGGCGCACAGCAGCCAGTTCTGCCCTCCTCATCAGCGATGACCTTTTTGTCCTCGTCACAGCACAGATATCGTCCATCGGCCTGATATCCAGTCTCGCCCTTAGGACAGCATCCAAGTCCTGGCTCGTAGTTGTCGTCAGGTTTACAGCAAATTGAAATTTTGTTGACGACTTCTTTGAGAGTGGTGCCAGTGTTGCAGCAGAGAAATCGTTCCTTTTGAGCGCCTACGAGGTATTTTCCGAATGGACAAGTGAAATCGGTTATGGAAATTGTGTCCTTGGTAACTGAAAGAACACATGGGAAACTGATTTTTAAACACAAGTGTGAGTTAATTTACGGTTGAATTCGTCACTTTTAGTAGTTTTTAGAAAAATACTTTAAAAAAATTCTTGTTCAAATTTGTGTTTTAACAACTCGCCGTTGTCGTGAATCGGCCTTTCAGGGAGCCAAACAGCTAATCTGAATAGCGACGATCGTGCCAGGAGTGAAGCAGTTTTTATGAACCAAACAACGCCAAATCAATGTGATTATTTGATCAAACAAGATCAGATTAAAACACCATTTGAGCATAGTTAATTTGTTTATGTTCCTGTTACTTTTTTGCTGGCATTCGCTTTCTCAAACTATTAGTTATAGCTTAACCGAAAGTCAAAAAGATGAAATTCTTTTAATTTAATTTTAGAATAATAATTTCGCTTACAAGTGCAGTCGGGAACGTCGACTCCAACGAAGTCGCAATACATTTTCTGAAATTTCAGCTCTCAAATTGCTCAACTCGTCCAACTCACGATTTGCGCCAATTCCGCGCACATTTCTTCGGCTAGCGTGCATTCTCCAGAAATCGCATCGAGGACTAAATATCCTATTAGCATCTGTATTGGCGAATTCTCACAATTACCATTTACTCTACCAGGACAGTTTGATGCTTCATCGTTTGTTGTCAGCAGATAGGAAGCCACATTCTCTGAACTCCTCTCAAACCGGTCGAATTTGGTCAAAATCTGACAATCGAGGCTTGGATTTCCGTCTGGGTCGGGCTGAACTTGATAGGCGATCGAGTTTGCTTTGTGGGCAAAAAGGGCGCCATGCGCACGGTTCAAGACGATTCCTTTCGGGACAAACTCTCCAAAGAGCGGAACGTCGGTCTTGATATAGCGGCTGGTGATGGCATTTGTGTAAATCAAAAACGACAGAACTATCAGCTACCCAATTATAATACTTACAGCGCATCCTAAGCAGGCTAGCACAACCGACAACGCCATAGGCGTCTGCGATTTGCTTAGAGACAATTTTTGCAATGCCGCATAGTTGCATAGTTACGAAACGCGTGCTTTCTGGAAGCGTTTTCGTTGTTGCTTCCACGAGTGCATGGGATGTTCGTATTTTCAAAAGTTACTACGCACTTTGCGGGCACCAGAATACGAATATATATGCTATAAACGGAAAGTTTGTACGAGTTCATGCTTAGACACAGCTTTTTATATTTTAAAACGTGGTATGTGAAATTTGGGGGATAGTTAGAGCGTTTAATGACTCTCTAATCCGCCTAGTATCGGCCACCGTTTTTTATTCCTCGCGCCAATCACAGCCGAGAGTTTGTGTTTTGGTTTTCACAAGTCTCTTTTGCTATCTTTTGAAAAGTTTTTTCAAGCGCACTTTATGCGTTGCTGGAGCTTTGCAGACAGAAAGATAAGAAGATAGATGTGTTACATCTTTCATCAACTCCACATTCTCGAGGTTTCTGGCGCAATTCCCCATTGTGGATTTTGAGGAATTCGTGTTTTAACGCCAATCTGTCACTACATTTTGTCAATTTCTGCTGCCCAGTATCAGCTGCTCGCTCTCACGCTGTCCTATCTCAGTCATTGGTTTGTTTTCGAGTCTGTATGATAAACAAAATATTTCTAATCCACAAAATAACATAAATACTACATAATTCACATCTACAGTACATCAACCCGTTGAGACGAGAGCAAATTCAAGAGCAATTTACGAGTACATGGAACTGATGAGCAGGTCGTCTTCTTCGTTTCCGAATTTATCACCGCGGCGAATGAACGAAGCGCCGGGCGCGCGTTTCTTGAAACGACGTCTTAGGATAATCAGGATGGCAAAGACCGCCAACGTTCCAGAAGCGCCGAGAAGAAGCCAAGTCAGCGCGGAGTATTCATAGTGATAGAATTCGGGTTTTTGAGTTGTGGGTACGGTAGATGAGATCGGCATGATGGTTTTGGCGTTGTTGACGGAATTGGGAAAAGGTCGAGGTGTGAACTGCTGGGAAGGTCCTCTGGAAGGGGTGCAATTAACATGAGGCACTGGAGGGGCTACCTACCGTATTCCACCACAGTTCTTGTCGCTCTCGTCCGATCCATCGGAGCATTGCACAATTTTGTCGCAGAGATCGTACTGGGCGATGCACTCGCCTGAAATTTAGGTGATTGGTCGTCAATCAAAGGGTACTAGGGGCAAAAACGTCAATTGTAGGTTGGTTTGTTATGCATTGGCCATGAAACACGTCAAAAGGGATATTTTGAGCTTGCGAATGTCGTGTGAAGGCTGAAAGCAAGATTTCTCACGTGCAATAAAGGAAAACATGAATTTGCGACCAAGAACCGCGCTAAAATAATGTTGTTGTGTGCTTCCAGCGGTGGTAAGCCAGCTATTTTAAGCACTACACGTCATATTTGCTCAAACGGCTACTAGACGACCGAGGCGACAACAACCGCTTAGCAACGGATTGAGTTTAAACGCAGTTCAAGCAGATGAAATTTGGCCGCTAAACGCAGGGTTTGTCACGTAAATAAAGGAAAACATGACCTTGAACAAAGAACCGCGCTGTTCAAGCAGCTCCTGTTGTGTTTCCAGCAGCTTCTTAGCGACCGTCAACCGATTATTTTAAGATCTCCACGTCATATCCGCTCAAGCGGTAGTAGACAATAGCCACTTAGCGCTAGACTCAGACGCTAAGGCTCAGTTTAAGCTGCTTCTGCCTTAGACAGACCGCCAGAGAGGAGAGCACTCTCTCCGACGCAGATCTGAGCCGCAAAGCTCCCAAAACGTTCTCAGCATCCCTAGTGAATTCATTTGCGCGGTCTCCCAATCACGAGGATCGGTTGTAGACCGAGCTCAAAGCGCAAGGATGGTCTTCGTCATTGAACGCTGCGGCCGGCATTGAACCCGTGACCCTCTGTGCGGTAATTAACGCTGTTTGCAATGCGCCATTTGCAAACGCAGGATCAATGCGGTCTATCGCTATATGAGCGCTCAGAGCAAATGGCATTGCTTTAGAACATTTTCTGCTCTGATTAAGTTAAGATGCACTTAAAGTGCACTCTGTTTGCAGACCTAAAAAACGTCTTTGACGTCAAAAATGATTTATGAGCACACTAATCCCTTTGAGCTTAAACAGAAATGGCACAAACCATGGAATATATCACCATCTACGTCCCTATTTCCATATTTTAATTACGTGCTCGTTAATCTCCTTTTTAGCGATTTATGATAGCGCACTCGCATGTTGACGTTTTCGTCTTCAAAGTGCAAGAAAAGGACAGACGGCCAAACAGAACACGTCTATGAGTAATGCATGGGCATAAATTGTTAATCCGGGAAATGCTTACTTAGCTTTGCTGATAAGACTTTGAGCAGCAGCAAGACATTGATGAACATTAATATTTAAATGTAAAAGACAACAAAACATATTTTAAAGCAAAATGTAAAGAAAACATAGCATTTGACTACAAATCTAATTCAGATGTTCCTCAAAAGTTGTTCATAAAAACCAAAATCTGTGCTGTTTAAAATGACACAATTTGAGTCGTTGCAATTTTGAAACAAAGTCCAATTTACAAACTACAGGATATCTTAAGAGCAAGTTTGTCCGCTTGTTCTTAGCAACAAATTCCGATAGTTTACAATGTTAAAAATTTGACCGTTACGTCCCTGTACCCCTTAGACAGACAATTAGAGAGCAGACAACACTCTAGCCGACTGGAAGGTGGATTTGCTCACTTGAGAAGAAGCAAAACATAAACTTTCGACAATGAATCGCGCTCACATCGTGTTCTCTTCTGTTTCCAGCAGCTTCTAGCAGTCGTAAACCGATCATTTCAAGATTTACACGTCATATCCGCTCAAGCAGCCACTAGACTATCATGGGGACAACAGATTTGGCTTAAATATAAACAAATCGAGTTTTTTTTAAATGTGTAATCAAATAGTTCTGTGTCCAAAGTTTGGTTTTTGCGTTGTGCGGCCTTGTTCCGCTTTGCAGCGCGTCAGCACAATCAACGATACGTCACCCTAAGCATTCCTGACACATTCTCGATATTTTTGGACTTGTTTTTGACACATTGCGCTCGGAATTACGTGGCCGACTAACGACTAATGTATTCGGAAAATACAAGAAACACCAAAAACAATGGATACAATCCACCAAAAACTCCAAAATTCTCATTTCGCAACATCACTCACCGTTATCGCACATAAACTGCCACACTCCACCAGGACATTGATGCTGCTGCTGACCGCCAAATTGGTCACTTGGCGGTCCCATCATGCCTTCGCTTTGACCGTGAATAACGCCAGGAAGGAGAATAATTGCAGAAACGAGAATTGCACGAATCATAGCGGAGAGAAAAAGACGCGGAGCAACAGAAATAGCCGCCAGCCGGATAGATCGCCTCAAGCTGTCTGTCCTGAAGAACACACACACGCACCCACGTCACATGCGCGCGCAAAGGCGGCGTTCTTCGCCTCAGGGAGGTATCGATTGTGGGCCGCGCGCAGTGCTAAGGGCGCAAAGTGCGAGGGAAATTCGATAAATTGCGTTTTGGGTGCATGGAAGCAGGGTGTGATGTGTTTGCAACATAAATCAACACTTGGATGCGCTGGAAAACGAGGAATTTTTGGATTTTCACGATTTGAACCTTGGAATTTGAGTGAAATTGCAAAAATGAACCTCAGCAGATCACAAAAGCGATGCTATATCGGCGTGTGTGGTCGATCATATAGCAATTGACTGCATTGATCCTTCGTGTGCGAATGGCGCATTGCAAACAGCGTCGATTAGCGAGCAGAGGGTCGCGGGTTCGATGACGGCCGCAGCGTCAATGACGAAGACCATCCTTGCGCTTTGAGCTCGGTCTACAACCGATCCTCGTGATTGGGAGACCGCGCACATGAATTCACTAGGGATGCTGAGAACGTTTTGGGCGCTTTGCGGCTCAGAACTGGCTTCGGATAGAGTGCTGTCCTCTCTGATTATCTGTCTAAGGTAGAAGCAGCTTAAAGTGAGCTTTAGCGTCTGAGTCTACGTATCTAATAGCGGCTATTGTCTACTACCGCTTGAACGGATATGACGTGGAGATCTTAAAATAATCGGTTGACGGCCGCCTAAAAGCTGCTGGAACACAACAGGAGCTGTTTGAACAGCACGGTTCTTTGTTCTAAGGTCATGTTTTCTTTCTTTTTACGTGACAAACCCTGCGTTTAGCCGCCAACCCTCATCTTTGAACTGTGTTTAGACTCAATCCGTTGCTATTGTCCTCCTTGGTGGTCTAGCCGCTCGAGTGGATATGACGTGTAGATCTTAAAATAGCCGTTTTACCACCGCTGGAAACACACGACAACATGATGTTAGCGCGGTTCTTGGTCTAAAAAGCATGTTTTCTTTCTTTCCGCGTGAGAAATCGTGCTTTCCGCCGTCACACGACATTTGCAAGCACATAATATCCCTTTTGACGTGTTTCATCGCCAATCCATGAAGATGTAACCCACAACCCAAATAACCAAAGCAAAAAACACTTATCACGTTGGCACTAACATCAACGATTTATTACAATTAGCTTTGAATGTTAGCGACTAATTAATTTATTTTTTTAAATAATTTTAAGGCATTTTAAAAACGCCCATAGCTAAATTATCCAATCCACATCGTACCACTCATCGGTGCAAATGTATTTTTGACGTGAAACATCTTTGTCTCTTGCAGTACTGCAGCACACTTGGTTCTTTCGATAACCTTTTGGCTTTTTGAGTTCTTCAATTGTAATTTCGGGATAAGCTTGATGGTAAGCCGCTGGACACTTGCTCAACACATCTTCAATAGCTCGTTCGCTGGCTGTTGGGTGAAGGAAAATCATGAGATTACGTATTCAGTCAGCTCTACTTACTGTCACAGTTGGGGATATCAATGCCTACGAGCGTACAGTAGTTGGCCTGAAATTGATCGCTCTAAATTGGTTATTATACAGTTTGGTAGCGTACAATTTCTTCTATATTGAGACGTATACCCTCAGTTTTGAAAAGTAGGCCGCTGTTTCCTTCTCTTTTGCTTGTTATTTCGGCAACGCTGGAAAAGTTGACGTTTACTAGTAGAAAACGGAAAACAAACCTGTGTGGTCGGGCGCAAATTTGGTTAATACGTCGGTCATAGATGAATGTGCGGCCGCCATCTTGGGGATCTTTGTAAAAGTGTGTGACTTTTTTGAAGAGCGTACAGCTTTTTGTTCCGTCGCTGTTATCAACAAGACGATAGGCTGGAGCCCGTTGCAGATGTGCTTTAAGGAGGCAGTGGACATTGCGATTAACAGTGTAGTCTTCTTTTATGCCGTCAGGCAGGTTGTCCACTCGCGCGTATCTGTATGGGCGGCCGGTGACTCTGAAGAACAAGAGCTGAAAATGTGGTTCATTAGATTTGAAGATGTGGTGACGGTGACATACGGAGAAGAGAAGTTTCGAGAACAGCATGGAAGAGATCCGCAGTTGAGAGTGAAACGGAAAGTGGAGACGCAAAGTGGTCGCCTGGCTACTCAGCGAAAACGCATTTGGACGAAATTTGAAATTAGGATTTTTATGTGTTTCAGAGAGGAAAACGGACGGATTTTCGTCTAGTTAACGTTTGTGGCTGTCTGTGTTTGAGACATCCGAGCAGTCGTTTAGAAATCCAAAAATAGACAAATTTTAGACTAAACAAAGCCAATCTAGACAAAAAAAGCGGCACACAAAACAGCATCTAACTTCATTTTGAACATGTTTGCTAACAAACGCACTTAGAACACTTAAGTAAAGACTCGTGCTACAAACCCGCCTTCACCACCTGCCCAAATGCAATGTCAGGCCATTTCATTTCAAGAGCATTTGTTCAATTCATAGAATTCACGATGCTCATTGAAGCAGCAAGCGCACCCGATAAAAGTGATCTTACAACGCGAGTAGCAACCACGTTGTCCAGCGTTTCGCTTATTATTTCGGATCAGGAAAACCAGGTGGGTTTTTCCAGGTAAGGTCTGAGTTTTCAATCATTTCATATAAGAAGACGCTTTGTTGTAAGCTTGTCCTAAGGATTACCTATAAAAACCTTGGTATTTCACTAATTACTAGCCAACTATCAATAGTAATCGGACCAGGAAATGTTCCAAAGCAATGCAATTCGCTGTGCGTGCTCATATAGCAATAGACCGCATTGATCTTGCTTGTGCGAATGGCGCATTGCAAACAGCGTTGATTTGCGAGCAAAGGGTTGCGGGTTCAACGCCGGCCGCAGCGTTCAATGACGAAGACCATCCTTGCGCTTTGAGCTCGGTCTACAACCGATCCTCGTGATTGGGAGACCGCGCAAATGAATTCACTAGGGATGCTGAGAACGTTTTGGGAGCTTTGCGGCTCAGAACTGCACCCGGATAGAGTGCTGTCCTCTCTGACGGTCTGTCTAAGGTAGAAGCAACTTAAACTGAGCCTTAGCGCCTGAGTCTAGCGCTAACAATAAGTGGCTATTGTCTACTATTGCTTAGCGGATATGACGTGAAGACCTTAAAGTAATCGGTTGACGGCCGCTTAGAAGCTGCTGGAAAAACAACAGGAGCTGTTTGAACGGCAAAGTTATGTTTTCCTTCTTTTGACGAGATAGACATTGCTTTTAGACGCCAAATTTCATCTGCTTGAACTGCGCGTAAAGTCAATCTGGAGCTAACAAGCGATTGTTGTCCTCTTCCCTGGTGCTGTGCGCTAGTATTGTCGTCCACCTTGGTGGTCAAGTGGCCGCCTAAGCGGATGTAAAGTGCGCCTCCAATTTAACGCGAATTTATTGAACAACAAGGGCATTTGTGTTGTTTGCCTCTTGTTTACGGACGCTTACTTAATCTAAATCGTACCACATATCACACTGTCTAAGTTCTGGAATTAAAGGATCTTGAACGTGTTCGAACCAGCAGCACACTTGACCCTGCCTATATCTTAGCGGTGCTGTACCACTCACCAAGTCTATTTGTTCTTCAAAAGCCTTTTTCGGACAAGTGTGCACCTCCTTAATCGTGCGTCGTTCACCTGATGGACAAACAATTTGTCAGGTTACGGTATCCTTAGCCGGACTTACCGTCGCAGTTTTGAGTGCCTACGTAAGTACAGTAGTCACCCTGAAAATGAAAATAGTATAGGGGAGTTTTTTTGTAGTGTGGATGCTCACGATGTGTGTTACTTTGAGTCCAGTCATGTATTTCAGGGAGCCGAATATGTTTTCATTTGTATAGATCACTGTCAAGTCGGCAACCCTAAAAACAGTCTCCTATTTGTCGTCGTTGACGAGAAAACCAACTTGTGCGGTAAGCTGCATGTCGGATTCTTGCGTCTGTCAGTGATGAACGTGCGACCGCCATCCGAGGGCTCTTCGTTAAATCTCACAATGTCAGTGAAGAGTTTGCATATTTTCGTTCCATCGCTCTGATCAAGAGTACGGTAGGCTATCACGTCACTCTTAATGGCTTTGAGGAGACATTCCACGTTGTGCTTGATGTCGTATTCCGGGGGATCTGCATTGCCGACTGGGAGAGTGTACACGCGCGCATAGCGATAAACTTTCCCTGTGACTTTGAGTAGAAGAAGCTGAAATGATTCGATGGCGTTGATAAAGGAGTTGGTGACTTACGCAGAGCAGAAATTTCAAGAACAGCATGAAGGAGATCCGCAGTTGAGAGTGAAACGGAAAGTAGCGACGTGAAGTGGTCGCCTGGCTACTGAGCGAAAACGCATTTGGACGAAATTTGAAATTAGGATTTTTATGTGCGTGGGAGTGGATAATGGACGGATTTTTGGCCGCTTAGTGTTGGTTTTAACAAAGTGTCCAAACTAGCGTTTGTCTGTCTGTGTTTGAGACAGAGCGGTCCTGTAGAATTCCAAAATAGACTAATTTGAGACTAAACAAAGCCAATCTAGACAAACTTGCGGCAAACAAAAAAAAGTTAACACAGCACACTTTATTGATATCAGACGATTGTCAAAAGCAACGATCGATGAGACGCCAGAGCAGCCATGACTCTCCTCTCCCATGTGTCAATCTCGGCTTTACTCTAAACCGAGCATTTAAACGCAGATGCGCTCAATTTTTCATTATTTGTTTCAATTTCCTCCGGCGTCAAAAAATTCGTTTTTCTCTCTCATCTGTTCCATCAGTTTGCTCAGTTGTTTCATTTCGTCTCTGTGATTCTGTAGGAAAATGGCTTACAAAACGCATCTACAAACAGCTCATACCTTTGCTTTGGTTTTCGCAGCAAGGGTCGCGATGTGTTTGTGCATGAGCTCGCCTGTTTTGAAGACCACGGCCGTTTGCTTTTTTTCAAGTGACTCAGATGAGACCAGTTCCACGTCTTTGTGATTATTGTGCTCTTTGAAGATACAAAATCACATGAAAACGCCTGAAAAAACGGGGTTTAATGTACAGGATGGACAAACAAAGCTTAGAAAATTTGAATTTGAAAAATTTCAAACAATAAACAAAAGAAGGGACCTCATACCTGAGAGTAAAGACAGACATGTAAGCAAAAAAATGCTGAAATGAGTCAAAACAAAGATTTGTAGCTTTGTAAGTTGTAAAAAGCAACGTCTAAAAGTTTGATGTATACGTTCTGTCTTTGAAATTTCGATTTTAAAAAACTTCCAGACACAGACAGAACACCGTGGCTCAGTAGTAGTGGTTCAGACTGTCACTCATCGATTGATCGGTCGGAATTGACTTCGTACCAATTCAATACCCAGATTTCAAAATTGGAAGCTAGATCCAACGCCACATTGCAAGCATAACACCTCTCCTGGCCATTTTAATATTGATAAATGGATTTCCTTGAGCTACCGTACCTGACACTCGCCGCACCGCAGCGTTTCCTTCGTATCCAGCGATTTGCGACATGTTCCACATTGAAGAACACCTCTCCGTTCGCTTGGTAATTTTAGTTTCTTCTCTTCATCGATCATCTCTGCAATCATCTCAAATTATCCAGATTCAATACAGTAACCTCTTCTCACCCAACAAAGCCAAATTAATCGGCAACTCTTTGTCATTTTGCATTTCTATGTTGCTGCGACAAATAGGACACACGTACCTCGCGCATTCGTGGACGTCAACTGCACTTTGCATTTGCTACAGATCGTATGACCACAATTGCGCACAATTTTAGGCTTGCTGCTGTATGCATCCAAGCTGATCGGGCAAACCACTGATGTATTGTCGCATTCCTGGTCACACACAGAAAGACTGCGATCACCGGTCGCTGAATTCTGTACAACCACTTCAATCCTAGCGAAAATTCGTTTGTTTCCGCTCTCGAAACCACTAATATAGATTGCTTTGTTGTCGTGCGCAACCGAAACGATCTTCTCGAGGCGATGTGGAATTAGGTCAGTGACGTTTTCCACAGTTTGGCTCCTAAAAATCCGTTTTAAACTTGTTTAAATGAGGTTTATCGCCAACATGAGACTTATTTTGAAGATTTCAGGCGACGTGCAAGTCTGAACAATGTAGACTTGGTCGCGGAAAACGCAAGAAAAATTGGGTTTTTCACAGATGCTTTGCAGGCCGATTCCAAGTGGATTGAAAGTGACGGTTCTAGTATATTCTGTTCGCTTGTTGAGGCTCTTGGCGCGGGAGAAAATGGCGAATCCATTTTTTGATCTCATGATGAAGTGCAGCTGTGGAACAAATGGATCGGTAACCAAGAACGCTGGGTTGTGGTAGGCTGAAAACGGAAGGACATGAAAGTCAAGTGTGTATATCGAATACAGACAACAAGCTGCCCTGAAAACACAGCTGCCCGCCGCCCAGGTCGAGTGGCATATGGGGGTGTTGAAAGATCTGCTTTGACCTTTGAGGTCGATTTTTGAAACCAGAAGCTGTCGGCTCACCGAAATAGCTGGTTAGTCAGGTCCTCAACGGCTTCACTGCCTTTTTTAAACTGTTGTAGAATGAACAAAATTATATTTGCTTACCGTCGTGCTTAGAAACGCGCTTACATTTAGTGCTAAGCTTCGCTCATGCCTAGGTTAAAGCGCTTGCTTTGTTATTTTCTTTACTACGCTTCGTACGGCAAATGAGCTGTCCTACTTTAACCATCTTTTACCTCTAAGGTTTGAAAAAGACAGAAGAGGCAAAAAACGCAAATTAACTGGTTTTAGCAAAGCTTTTATTAGTCTAAACTTACTCAATTCCTGCTCCTCCACAGCTACGTCATTGTGTGTGCAGAAAAATGACGAATTTGAGCCAATTAGTCGCTGAGTCAAATACCGTGATTTGAGGACGAATAAATTGTTCCAGTTTGCGTAATCGCTAAAAATGGCTACCGTAATATGCGCATTGAAACTACAGACATACATAAGATTGAGTTCGGCATCGAAACTGACACAATCGAAAGCGTTATTAAACCTCAATTTCGATTTTATCGTCGTTTCCAACACGCCATTCCAGTAGTAAATGTAGAGCTGATTGTTTTCCACAAAGAGCGCACAGTAGGACAGTGAACTGCACTGCTTGTTTTTGATGAGTTTGTAGGTTTTTGTCCCCTTTAGGCTAATCTTTGTAATTGAAGTCTTTTTTGAAACCCTACATTTTCATGTTTTAAAGCTTAAATTAAGTACCTCACATTCTCCACAGCGCATCATCTCCGTGTTGCAAAATTCCTTTCCGCACTCTCTACATTGCAAAGATTGCGCAATCATCTCTAAATACCGTATTCCTCGAATAAACGTCATAATTGTACAACTACCTTTCAGAGCATAATTCACCGGCAAATCACCATCAGATCCTTTGAAATATGTTCGTTACAGGCACAATCCACATTGGAGAGACTTGCGGGGTTTCTCCTTTCTTTCCTCGGGAAGAAGAACCGCAGTTTCAGTTTCGCATTCCTCGCAAATCGAATGACCGCACGAGGTTAACACTTTTGGGTTTACCATGCGTTCGTAGCAGAGCGGGCAGTGCGCTGGAGTGCCGTCCGGTTTAGCTCCGGAATAGCAGGGCGATTCTGATAAGTTGATCTTAAGAAGAATATTCTGATTATCGTAATCAACGCCGCAAAAGTAGATTGCGTTGTCATCGTGGGTGACCAGCCTAACCGTCTGCAAGGCCAGTGCAAATTTTCCGGTTACGTTTTCAACTGAATTTAGCCTGTAATGGAGGTCTATAGTCTGTGTAGCAACATGTAGCAACAAACGTGAGATTCAATTTGAAGATTTTCAAAGTTGTATGCGTTGGAATGATGTAGACGCAATCTCCGGTAACACAGGAATAATTCGACGTCTCACAAAAGCCATCGTAGTTGCTTAAAGCTGTTGTTGTCAGAGGAACAATCGAATCTGGCTCTGTTTGTACGAGAGGGATTGAACGGCTGAATCCAGTAAGGGTTTTGACCACGGCAAAAAGCTTTTCTTTGACTACAAAAGCAGGGTTCTCGTGGGCTATAAAGAATCGAACGGTTAGTTCACAGCTGACATGCAGTAAGAGTCGAATTTGAATACACTGAATTTGGACCCTTTGGTTCTTAGGTTAAACGCCTGTAAATGTTGCTCTACGAAGCCTGGTAAGTCAGCAACTAGGCTAAACAACTAAGGCAGTCAGCTGGTCCTAGGCATTTACGGTATAGGTAGCCAGGAACAAAGTTTAAGCGTATTACGATCAGGCACAAAGTTAGCCAAGTACCAGGTGTTGGGGCTAACATTACCAGGTCCGAGTTGTCCTAATTCAACACAAATCAGTAACTCAAAGGTACTTTATGGCGCTTCAGGCATCACTTAGCTGTTTTGTCTAGTTTTTTTGGTTAAAGTGTCAGATGAACCGAATTGCCTTAGCCGATGCGCCGCTACTTCTAGGTCAAACTCAACTAGGAATTCATGAAATTTCATCGATTTACAGGTTAGCGAACATCTTATCCACGAATTTATACATCAAAGTTTGCCATAATTAACTTACATAATCCATCAAAAGTACAAAATTTCTGTCGATCACTCCTCATGCAATAGAACAACTGATAGTTGAGGTGTTGAATCAAAGTTTGCGATTTAAACGCCCGATTGTAGAATGTTTTCCAGTTTTGAATGCTACTAAAACAGCTCATGAATAAACAGATTAAAACAATGTCATTCCAACCCACCAGATCAATGATTCCCTCATCTCCACAGTTTTGCAAGAATCGTCAAATTTGAGTCTGTTTTTGACCAATTTCTGCGTTGCCTCATTCCAAAAGTACAAGAAGAAGACGCCTCTATCGAGGAAGAGAACGCACCAGCCGCATTGATCCGGAAGATTTGTAATTTGTACGTTGTCGTCCGGCCAACATGAAAGTTTGTTTGATTACGTGACGAGGATGCTCCAAGTCATCGAGATGGTAGAAGCAGTGTGCGTGGACTTGAAATCCGAGTTCAGGAATGCTTGAAAGCGAGAATTGTTGTAAACGCATTTGTCTGAAACTCAAAAAGTGCGGAAACACGGAAAAGTGGAAACTCAGATACACGCTGCTCGGCACGGTTTGAATTGGAAACGAATGTTCGATCAATACGGCTATCCGGGTAACCGACAATTCGACCTAGGACGACCTTAGATTGAGTGGAATGTCTGAATT